>JAPDSC010025015.1:1056-35065 GCA_026290005.1 Latrodectus geometricus
ATATATATATATATATATATATATATATATATATAAATGTTTTTACTATCATAAATAAATAAAATTATATAGATATAAATAAAAGATAAAAAAATTATAAAGATATAAATAAAATTATAGGATACACACAATTAATTTTGTTCCATTAAATAATTTTTCTAGTTAATATAAATAATTGAAATGCTTTATGTTTTAACTGTGTTTCAAGGAAAACATATAATTAAGTTTTGAGAATATTTTATTCTTTTCATTTAAAGCAGATTTTGTAACAAAATTTAATTAAAAAATCTCTTTTATCTTCAAAAATGTTTCATATTTGAGAACTTTTTTGGTGATTTAAGTTATTATTTCTCAACTTTCGAATAAGTTTTTAATTACTCGGAAATAAATATTATAAAATATAGTATCAAGGATCTTAAAAATGTTAGAATATTTACACTAAGAATAATAGAAAAAATTAATGCGGATTTCAAAGAAATTGAATAATTAAAAGATGAAAAAAATTTTATAGCATTATTTTATTATAATTAAATATTTATTTTTAATTCTAAGAAAATAATACGAGAATTTTATTTAAAATTTAAGGAATTTTTTCTATCAAATTTTAATAAATACTTTACATTTGAATTTTATACACATGAGATTAAATTTTGAAATTCAGGCAAATTTATTTAAAAGACATATTTAAGGACCAATTTATGTTTGTCATGAAAAAATTTACTATTAAGAAGGTGTACTTTAAAAGTTTATGATAAAGTCAAGTCTTTATCTAATTAATATTTTAATCAGATTATGGCAAAATCAATCGATTTTAAAACTCATTCCAAAACTCTCACCATGATGTCCAAGCTCTGAGATAATTGTCAGAGATTGCTCTGGGTGATTATCTATCTTCAAGCGCTTAAAGCAACGTGCTTTCATCTCTTAATTGTTTTACTTCCTGATTTCTAAAGTAAGTTTTGTTTAATAGAAATATGCCGAAATGTCCACGTTTTGTAATTGACGTGTGCAAAGAAATTGACACGTTTTACTTAATCTTAATTTTATAGTTAAATTGAAACACAATAATTGATTTTAAATGTCATATATCGCAAGAAAATATGTCTTCTAGTCCTTCAAAAATTTATTTTTAGGCAATAAGTAGTTGGAACTTGATGTTTTTTAAATTGATTCTAACCAAAATGTTTATCTTATTAAGAACTGTTTCAAATAAAAATCTTGAACCATTTTAGTGGTGTTCAAAATAAATCAATCTTTGAGAACTTTTAATAAAATAAAACGCGGGTAATTTTTTTAACAAATGTACTATATTGCTTCTTTTAGACAAAATAATTTCATTTGTAGAGCAAATAAACTCAAATAATTGAAATTCAAAATGTCTATCAAAGTAGTAGCACTGTCCAACTAGTATTATGGATTCAAATCAGAAATCATCAATGACAATTTATTATTAAATAGAATAAAGAAATCATTTTAAGCTAAAAATTTAATATGTCATATATTAACACTCCTTAATATGTCATAAAGAACAACATGGTTACTAATGCTATAATATGTTCAGACCTCTGATGTTATAAAATGAGAAAAGGGAAACAGCAATTTTTTAACTTCTCAACACATATACTATAAATTTATCTTATGGAAAACCAATTCTGAAACTAATAATACTAGAGATCGTTTTACTCAAAGCACTTTTTCAATTTTGTAAGAAATCTTATCTTCACAGTAAAAAATGTATTAAGTTAAATGGTGAAGTAATAGTTTCTGGAAGTTTCTTTGATAAGTTGGAGGAACTTAATACGAGTAAATTCAAAATCGGTGTTATTACAGACTCCTAATTTATGAATTAAATTTCACCCATAGTTAAGAAAAACTATATAAGAAAATGATTGAATATGAAAAATAACATTGAAATCATCAGAAAAACTTATTGCATATTTTAATATCAAAATAAGCACAAGCCTATTTTAGATCGTCACTAAAAATTATTTTACTCCATCAATAATATACAAAAATGACAATGAAAATAGATAACAAAAATACAGGATATTAAAGATAAGTATTAAAAATAACTATAAAAGCATAAAAAATTATGTATAAATTTCATCAGGTTTTAAATTATTTTTCAAAAATATCGATTAATCAAGATTTAAAAGGAATTTTCATTTACTCGTTAATTGTGTCACTGTGATACTTATTAGAATAAAAATCATTGTTTAAACATGTACATTAAATTGAAATTGAAATATTCAGACAATAAACTTAAGAATAATATAGATAGGGAAACTCGAAGAAAATTTTAAAATTGTCACAACATTCATCCATTTTTTTTATCAGTAAATTAAGGTCAGCTCATAGTTTTTATCAAAATGATTGCTACGCCATAGTTGGTAGGAATTCAGATAAAAGCAATTCTACCTATATATGCTATTTTAAAATTGGCAGAGTTAACTTCAGTTAGGAAAAGACAAGTTCCTTAGTGAGATTCAGCATTCTTCTTCTGGGAATTATCTTATGATGAATTTGAAAAAATAATGAAATTTGATGAATTATAATTTATTACCTTTAAGTTAGGGAAATCGAAGTTTCAGCAAGCCCTATTTCCAACAAGTCCATAGTCTTAGGAAGATAATATTTGCTTGATGACATAGAAAAAATGTGAACTAAAAATGAAGCTTTAGAAAGCGCAAGCTGGAAAAATGTTAGTTTCAAACAATTTTTTCAGAAGATATCCGAACATTTTGTTTATATTTAAGACTGCTGAGAGAGGAAAGGGAAATAAACTAAAAATAATCAGTTTACCTATACAAAGCGGCCAGCAAAAAAAAAAATTAAGAATATGTATAAGAACTATGTAATCACATCACAGAATGTATATATTTTAAGCTTGATGACATTTGATATCATGAAAATTTTTCAAAAGATTTCAATTTTGTTCAGGTGAACAACAATGATTGAGTAACTATATATGATTTGTAGTGAATTTACTATGAAAATTTAATGCTGATTATTACTTTTGTATTTTTTCATCATATTTTTGTGATTCAGCATTTCAAAAATAATAGATTTTCTAAAAATTTCTATTGTAATAAATATAAGAAAGTGAAATAAATGTATGAATATGAAGAAACATCTTTGTCTAATAAGTGCTTTTGATTTATTACTTTACTTTAAAAATTTAGTGCCTTTAACTATAACTACTTTTTATTAATAAAATTTTTCTTATATTAAAATAAAATTTAATAAAAAAGAAAATAGCGTTTATTTTAATTAATTTTACTGTAAATTTCTTTATAACAAATGATCAGACTTCTCACTAATTCATTCTCAGTCAGTGGTTCTCAAATAACGTTTTCCATTAACGTTTGAATAACAGATACGAGATGGCAAAAAAAAAAATATATATATAATTTACAAAATTAAATACATAAAAATACCAAAATACCACTCATTAAGAAGTCATTTTTGTCCTTTTAATAAAAAAAACATTTAATTTACTGCATATAATTTCTTCATTAGTAAATCGTTATATATATATATATATATATATATATATATATATATATATATATATATAATATTAAAAAATGAAAGAATATTTCAATATGTAGTAAAATGTAATTTATTTGTACAAGGCATGAACAAAAATAAGCAAAGTATTTTTAATTACATTTTAAATCCAAAGTGCCAAATAAGCATTAATATTTAAAATTATTTTAAGATGTCGTTATAATTTCTACATTTATAAGTGACTATTTTATTTCATACATTCAAATAACGGCACAAGTTTTTTAAAATATAAAAAAAAAATTGAAAGTTTTGATGATGTTTTCAATTGTGATCACTAGATGGCAGTGTTGGATTTATTCAAAAAGAAAGATTTGATTGAAAATGAATATTAACAGCATAACAAATACAACATTAACTTATTTTACTATTTTACTATTTTTTACTATTTTTATAACTATTCTAATAAGAAAATTAATGTATACAATAAAAAGATTATGCATTTAACTACTAATTCGTTATTTTCATTGGTATACACTGCCCAAACAATACAGTACATTTTAATCAGGTTCAAGAAGGATGTTTTTACAAAAAATAAATAATAGTTTATTCATCAAAAGTTTTTAACACAATAAATGCTCCAAAAAATGTACGATCGAAAGTATATAGCATAATTTAAGAAACCTTACCAAAAAAAAATTCCTTATATTTTCATTTAATGAACTCATAAAAAATATTAATAACTGATCAGAATAAAATAATTACACAACGCTTATATGCATTACCTTTTTTAAACTATGCGCAGTTTATTTTTAAGTACATATTGATTATATTTTTAGCTGTTTACACATTTCAAATGTTTCTCTTTTACTTTACTCCTACGAAGTATTTAAAAATAATACGATAGGTTTAAAATTTAGAAATTATTTAAATGTAATAAGTAATCAAATTTTACATTTGATTGAAATAAAGATATTGTGTCATTTACTATTTTCCAATTTATTACATATGTTATTATATGATATTATGCTAACATATCATACATGTTTCACATTACATTATTCTTATTAATAAATACCTTTAATAATATAATATTTAAAAAAATTATGACCTATAAAAACGCTTGTAAAACTTTTTAAAATCTTAAACTTCACATTCATAAGTTAATAGTATTTTTATCAATATTAATGTAGAATATTGTTTCTTAATTTTGATTATATTATTCATAAAACTAATACGGATTGAAATATTTATTTTGACAATTAAGTAATTTTTAATGAATATGTATCTTAATTAAAACAAATAATTAAGATGCGTATTCATTAAAAATTAATAAATTTATAAAAAATTTAATCTATTAGTGAACTAATTAATCATGTGTAGTGAAATAATTAATCATGTGATAGATGCTCAAAACTGAGATCTTAATAAATAAATTTTGAAATATATAACTTAATGCCGAATGTACTTTTCAAAGGAAGTCGTATTGATAATATCGTTTAAACTTTTAAAGTTAACTTCTTTATAATGTCAATAATTTTGCTTCTTAAAAATATATTAATAAATGTGTCAACGAAAAAAATGATAAAGATAGAATATAATGTTAGAAAAATATCTAGTAAAATGCATAATTTATTTAGATGCTTTAATACTTTAACTTCATTCAAATTAATTTGAAAATATTTTTCAAATTTTGCTTGAAATATAAAAATGCTCATAGAGCTTTTAATTGAAAATTAATATTAATAACAATTTGGAATTCATTCTCTTTGGGATATTGGAAACCGTTTGCTGGTTACTTTCAGAATAAATTCAGTTTATTAGTATTGAAAAATAATCTTATATTAATATTGAAACTTTAAATTTTATTTATATTGAAACTTTAAATTTTTATTTTTAAACTAAAAAAGTAAAATTTCGTATGCAACTGATCAAATATTTAAGTTAAGTAGCCAAGTAAATAAATGATACAATTTAAAAATGTTATACATTTTTTAAATATTGTGATCAAGAGAAAAGTAGTATTACGGTTTACATTAACAAAGGTAAACTCATGAGAGAAAAAGTGATTCTAGACTTGCAATTACAATATTTTTTGGTGCATAAGGATTCATAGAATTCTTATTCACCAAAAAATATTGTAAGCTTAATAACATGTTAAAAGGAAGTAGCCAATTTACAGAAACGCAGTTCTTGATTTTTAGTTTTTCTGTCACAAATAATGTCATTTTGCCATATTTACTGAAATAATCACTGACTCTCCCGTATAATAATCAATATTTAATGAAACAAAAACGTCGAGAAATGAATACCGAAATTTGCTCGTAAGTAAACAATGCCTGTCAAAAATAATTCATTCTTTTAACGAATTACAAAAAATAGCATATTTTTTAGTTAATATGCATATTATAAAAAAGCATATCTTTATATAAATATAAATCTACATAAAGATCCCTTTGGTATTTATGTGACAATATTTTGCAAATTAATGAAAAAAAATAATAAAATTTTTATGATTTTTCTTTTTTTTCTTTATTTGAAATAGACCTTTCTATTTCAAATAAAAAGATAATTTTTTAAAATTAATTTTTTATTTAAAAGAGATTTTCTTTTCTACTCCTTAATTGAATAATTAGATCATCATTTAAAATGGAAAATTTATAGTGTGATTTAATGACATTAACTGATGAGATAAAGTTATATTTATTATACCCATTGCATTGCTGACAAAGTAAGAAAATTTACAAATAATGCAACTAATTCGTAAATAATATTCACATATAATCCCCCTGAAAACATATTGATGTTTGTCCTTTATTTGTTATGTTATCCCTAGATCTGTAAAACATTTATTCTCAGGAAGCAAATTAAACTTATAACTTGCACATTTATGAACGCCAAACTAATTGTAATTTCTTAAAAGAAATATTTAAAACAAAAAATTACTTTTTCTTTGTGGCATATAAAAATATTTCTCGAATTATGCCTTATATATTTAAGCATACTTAATGCATTATTCGAAGCTTCTCAGTTATTTTTTTTTTAAAAAAATTTTACGAACTATCAAGTAAAAGCTTAAGTGATCCGATAATATTCTCAAGCACGTATTTTCTTTCATTTGCATATTATTTGCTGATTATCATACATATTGAATTGAAAGCTCCAATAGAATCAGCAAAAAATGCATTGTTTTTTATGTATTAAAGATAACTTAAATAAAACATGAGAGATAAGGAAATGAATTTTTTTATGAACTAACTCTCTTTGTGGATAAATATTTTTGCATTTTATCTCGAAATAATCTAAATGCAATCGGAAGAATTAAGGAAAATTTTTCAAGAAATTTATACTTTATCAATAGAAAAACAAAATGAGATAAAATTGTACATAATTAAGAGAAAAGAGCTTTGTATTAAAATGTAAATTATACACATTTTATATTTTAATTATTTCCCGAATGAGTCTGTTTTCTTTTAGAAGTATATCATAAATTGCAAATCAATTTCATGTTAATTGAAACAATTTTAAAAGCTAACTTTTTATATAATTGTCATTAACTCCTCCAAGATTAATTCAATGTTAGAGATAAATATCACTGCACATTAAATTTAATCAGTGTTTGGATTTATTTTGAGCATTATATTTATAGATTTAAAGTAACGGAAACATCTACCAAAACACTTCTTAAGTTATTACTGTAAAAAGAGTGACTTAAATTAAAAATATATTTCGTTACTCGAATATTAACAAAATAATAAAATAAGTTGTTGTTTGTCAGAAAATACTTAAGAATCTGATACACGTTTTATTTTTTATTTAATTTATATGCTTATAACTATATAAAAAGTATTTATTCTATAAGAAATGAGAAGTATCACTATACATTCAATTCCTTGTTTTTCTTTTACTTTATGAAAAAATTAAGATATTTAAATTTCTAAAACTAAACACAGTTAATTTTTTTAATTACCACTTTCTCATATTTAATGATAACGAGTTACATTATTTGCCTTTAACTTTCATACGAAGTGTTTTATAAAAGAAATGAATAACTCTTAATTAAAATTAAGTGTTATTCATTTCTTTACAATTAGAAGATTAAAAGTTCTGTTCAAAAGTTTGCGCTAAATCAATAATCCAGTAAGGAATTTTTCATTCCTACGTATACATGATTGATATTTTAAATCCTTATAAACTTTATTTTAGTTTAAGAAACTATTTACAAATTTTAAAAAACTCGGTTTTACATAGAAAGGTAGAAATATTTTTTCGAAGTAAAAAAATTCCTTCACCAAACGTAATTCACGATTTGCTCTGATTTCTGTTATTAGAAAGTAAGTTTGTTGGAAAAATTTCTATAATTTTTATATGCAGCTTTCTTATTTAATAAATTATTTTTCATGGAGTTAAATAATAATTATTTTTTCAATTCTTTCTTTCTTAAGCCATTAATGTTGAACAGTAACAGATACACTTATATATCAACATACACATTTAATAATAACAGACACATAAACGTAATCCTTATTTTTTCCGCTTTGCGACTTTTCTATTTTTTGATTGTGAATATTTTTTCATACGTAATTCTCATTTTTTTTTAAACCAAAAATTCAGTATGTGAAAACAAAAAAAAATTTTTTTTATTTAACTTTATTTAGTAGTTATAATAAATAAATTTCTATACACAATGAAATAAGAAACGCACTATTGTTTTAAGCAATGATCTCACAAGAGAAATAAATACCAACAAATTTTCTCGCACAATATAATAATTTGTCTTTATTTTCCTTTTAATTTTATTTAATTATTGAATGAAACATATTATTTCACTTAAATAAATATTTAAAATGTAGTCTTTCGACACATTTCATAATGTTCTTAAAATATTTATAATTTTTAATTTATAAAATTTGAGATTTGCATTATATTTATGGAACTCAATTTCTAACGAAATATCAGTGTTCAAATAATATGCATGTTCAATTTTGAAGCAACAAAAGGAGACTTTTGTTAGTGTAAAATTGAAATCACATATAAATGTATTGGTATAACACAAAGAGTAATATTAACCAAATTAATGTATTTCGCTTTTCAAAACTAGACATGATATACTTTATCCTTTAAATTGATGTGAATTATAATCATAATATTTTTAGAAAAATTAATCGTCATAAAATGTAGCATTATTAAAATTAAGAAACACAATATTAAATTAAGTTATTACTAATGAATTTCTACAAAAATTATCAGTAGTTATATTTACACATATAATCTTTTTAAAATTTCAGGATATGAGATCTGGATATTAATTAAATTTTGAGGATGATATCTGTTAAATCAAATAAAAATAAAAATATATAAAGGAAATAAAGATGTAGGATTAGTTGTAGTATTCCAATTTTATGTTTAAATATAGGGGATCACAAATAATTGTTACAAATACTGCATACACGAATTGTTTATTTTCATGTTACAGTGTATGAAAATGATTAATTAAAATTAAGAATAATAAACTAAAAGATTGTAAAATCATTTAATATCTAATATTGTTCTAATATTGTATTTATGTATAATAATATTTTACATCACAAAAGTTATTGAGGAAATCTATTTTTAGATACTTACTTCTGTTCTAATCTTTTATTAGGATCAAATTTTATTATTCAAATATGAGATTTATTAGAGATAAATTCAGCAAAAATCTCAGGTGAATATGGCAGCTCTTTCAAGAACCAGAGTCTAGAATAGACCAAAATATTCAGCAGAATAGTTGCGTTGAAAATTGGGAAGAGTTTTTCCAGGAAGATTTGAAAGCCATTGTAAAATGTGGGGAGATTTTGTTGGAAAAAATTCTTTGAAAAAAAGATTAAACTTTCACCGAGATTGGAATTTTTTTTTTCTGCATAGTATGGATACTGCCGATTTTTTAAAGCATCTTATACCATACGTTTTTATATTTTTCTTGTTTTTCTTATAAAATTTTATGGAAGATAATTTTTACGCATAAAATAAAATGTAGTTATTTTTTGGGGGGAATATAAACATGTTTATAGCTTAAAACATTGTTGCAACTATTCTAAAAAGATATTCGGAGCATTTTATGCATATTAATCAAAATATATTTTATTACATTGGTTTTGTCTTGGTTTTTATGGCGAAATATATATCAAATATTACGCAATTTCCTTGGTACATTTTAATTTACAATATTAGATGTATGCACAAAAAATATCTATTTTAAATATTAAAATATTTTACATTATAAATTTAATTGAATAGCTATAAATATGTAGTTCAATTTTCTTTTTAATTAAAATTGTTAAGCAAGATTAAATTTTTAATTAAATAATTGAAATTGAAATTCGTATGAAAAATAAACATAACCTTTGACTAATTATATAATATTTTGAAGAAGTTTACAATGCATAAAATAATTCATGTTTCAACTAATTCCTAGACAATCTATAGAATGCTAAATGAGAAATCGGCAGTATGAAATATATCTCTGATTCGTTTCGAATATCACGTAGCAATATGCTTGTGACTTTTAATGAAAGCTCACAATTTCTCAATTGTGCTTTACGGTTTGCTCGAGAACGTGGTGTAAGTTATTTCTAACGGAATCTATTTACCAGAAGTTAATAAATGATGTACAAAAAGCAGAAATGGCTAAAAAGAAGGAACTCGTTTATTATCATTAATTGCTGAATAGCCATGACATGATAATTTTGGAGAAAAAATGTGATTTTTTTTTTTATCCTTTTTAAAGAGGATGTTTATGCTCTAGAGTATCACATAATCGGCATTATTGAAATACTTCATAAAACTCATTCACGTTCTTTATTTGGCTTCTTGATAAGGAAGACCTAAGAAAGAATGTTGAAAGAAATTTCAAACAAATATGGATAAGCTACATATCATGATTTTTAACTTCGCATCCACCTTTCTTATTTCTCTAGTATTCTCTTTTCCATCTGTGAACTTCGCTAAAAAATATGAACAACATTAAAAGAAGTCTTTGTTGTGAAGCCATGATTTTATTCCAAATTTAATTTTTATTGTCAGGTAGATTTTATTTGATTACGGTTTCAAACATCTAGAGAATGCAAATTTGTTCTTGTAATTTAAGATCATATAAGACATTTACGATTCTTAAGTCCCTAACTTCAAAAACAGTTGTAGAAATAGCCTAAAACCAAATGAACATATTCTTGTTGTTTGAGTCTCTCTGTCAAACAGTCTGTTGCTTACATATTAGACTTTTACATAGATATTCTACATCTATGTAACAGTTTGATGATAGTAAAAAGTTTGCCAATTATGTAGTGACCCCTAAGAAGTAGTTCTGACCAGTACTGAAGATCGATCAGGTGTAACTTCGCTATTCACAAAATGAAGTTAGTGTCGAACGAAGAAATCAAGATCGGAACATGCTCGGTACCAGTATGCAAGATAATAAATCTAGCTGTTGTAATAAATTCATTCATTTAGGAAACGTCAGTTTATCATTCTGGAACCAAAAGAACGACACATGAAACTAATTTTGGTTGTAAACCTGCAAAGTTTACAAAGACTTTTTTACCTGAAATTTATAAAAAACAAATAGAAAGGAGCAACTAGAAAAAATTATAGAAACAAACGGAGCAGTAGAAAAAGAAGAAATTTTTAATAGATATTCTCATTGTTTTTTAGAATATTAGTTTTATTTTGAAGAAAGTACATCATTTATAGAATGTAATTGATTTTTATGAACCTCTATAATTTACGAATACTCACTATTTTACGAACTAGATGCTGTTCCCTAACATAGTACCAGAGACGTAATGATAATTTTAATTCCCATTTACGAATTAAAATTTAGAAACATATCATTTTTTCAATTAATTTTCATGAATCTCTCATGTGCATTTACTTTTTTTTATGATATTATTTATTTTATATTTGAGGAACACTTGGATTGATGTTTTTATTGGAGTAAGTAAACTCTGGAATTTTTTAAACAATTCGTGCGGAATTTCTGCCTTCTTGCAAACCATGCAACACAGTAGGATTAATAACATCAATTTAAAATACTTTAACATACTTTTCTAAGAAGCGTACAATTTTTGGAATCTTGGAAAGTTGACCTTCTAGAAGCATTGCAATTCACAATCAACACTTGGAATGATGTTGCAGAAAAACGAGAAAGCTCATTTTGACATACAGTCTTTGTAAAAGAAAAATTGGAATATGACAAAAAAGCCAAGAACGTGAGGCTTGAGTGAAGTTGAGTTGGCCAAGAAATCCATTGGTTCCTGAAATTTCATTTTGCTACTTTTTGAATGATACTCAAATGTACTTCGTACCTAAAAAGTATCACGTGATTGAGAACAATGAATGAGAAAGAAAGACTCAATGAGAAAATTGTCTGTAAAACAGGCAGATGAATAGCTGACATAGGATAAAAGATTTTATTTAATTTTTATTTTAATTAATTAATTTATTGATTTTTGAAAGTAAATAATTGTTTTCCTACATCAAAACCATAAAAAAAATATGTTTTTAAAAAGACACTTTAGAAATTAGATTACTTTAACTGAATTTTTATAAAAAATGAAAGCTGTTTTTAACTGTAAATTTTACGTCTTGTTTTTTTCAAAGTACAGTAAACATTTTTTTAAATAAGAAAAATAATTTGGAAAAAAGTATAGTTTTAAGGACTAACACTCATTTTTCAAGTTTACATTTTTCGATTTTAATAACTATATAAGTTTCTACGAGTTCGTAGAAACGAGTGTTTATGATATAATAGCCTTATATGGACCCATTTTTTCATACTTTGTTTAAAAATATCCTCCTTTATATAAATCATATACAATGCTGGAGTTTTATTCATAATATACACAATTATATATGACCACAAACTATCAGAATTATAGGAAATAACTCAAGTTAAATTAAACGATATCCGGTGAAGATTAATATACATACATCTTATTAATTATGAGCTAAATATAGATCTTATCTACCATACACATTTTTATTTATATTTTAAATATTTCAAAAAATACGATAAAAAAATTATTATAATTTTTCTTCACTTCAAAACCATCTGCGGGATAATTAAGATGATTGGAAAACTTAATTGATTCCAATAAGTAAAACTAATTAAGCAATATTAACATGGATTAGGAAAAATTGACTGAAAATGATTAATCTGTATCTTTATTACCAACTAAGTATTAAGGTACAATCAAATGCTAATTTTTCAATTCATTATTATGCTGAAACAAATTACATCATTAATATTCTAGATTATTTTACTGAAATTCAAGATTCAGGAGTTCTTTTTTTGCATATTAATTAAATCAATCCTCATAATGAAATAATTTTATTGAAATTACTTCATCTCATTGAAAACTAAGATGGCGTAGTGAAAGTTACATTCTTTATTAAATATTGACAAAACAGTAATGAATAGAACTGTAATAAATTTTCTTAATCTATTCAGTACACTCTATTAAGGAACTGAATAATTTATACATACCTATTCATCTATACTTTTTAAAATGTGAATTTGAATTATTAATTAGTCTTTTACTCCTTGGTACAATGAGATTTTTTAATATGAGTTTACATTTCATTTGAAGGAATTAGTAATAACAAAAACGATCATCAATTCCTTCATTTGAAATAGAAATAGAACAAGCTATTACAAACTATTGAATGAATCTGGTTCAGTATTTCATTTATATAAAAAGTAACCAAATTATATTTGGGATATGAGAGATTACCTCTGCAGCAAATTCCAATTAATATTTCAACAAAAAAATTACTTTCTTAAAACTTTTAAGACAAATTAAGCAGTAACTTATCTCAGTAATTAATTCTTGAAGTCTTCAATAAAATACTTGAATTATGAATAAAACACCATTGAAATGTATTATTTAATTGTCTTTGTAATTTTTCATGTGAACTTTTTAGGTTTGTGTTTAAAACTAATATTTAAAGTTATTATTTTGGGAACATATATGCATTTAATTTCCATCAATGATTCTTGCAAGAAGTAAGTCTACTATCATAACTAAAAAAAATTTATTTAGAGTTCTCAACATTTTAAATGAGTAACGAGACGTGTCAAAGTCAGATTTTCATATGTCAATGTTATTTCACATATGACAAAGTATGTATTTTTATTGCAATATATACTTCCGGGTACTCAGATCCGGGTTGGATCTACCAGAATAAATGTGTGTTCATTTTTGTTGTAATGAACGAGTCTATCCTGGCTGATTTTTTTCATGATAAAATGCTTTCAATGATTGAAATTAGTGGAAATGTGAAAACAATAAATTGCAGATTTTCAATTGAAAGATGTTTTCCTTTTCATTTTAATTGATTTATTAAATAATTTTTAATTGTACAATATTTATATATGTTTGAAAAATGGCAATTTTTCTAACTATTGAAGTTTACAATAGACAAAATATTTTATTTGATTGATAAATTAATAAATAAATATAAAGTATTATATTGAGGTAGTAGATAGACCATTAATTCTAAATTACAAAATAAATTTCAGTATGATTGTTAGGTAAAAGCTGAATTTGAGAGAGAAGCTATGAAGCATGTGCGTTTATTAAAGTTAATAAAAAATAGTTACACATCAGTTTTAATCTAATATCTAATTAATACCATTTTACATTAAAATATTCAAATTGCGCAACCTCATCGGTCTCATACTTTTAATAAGAAATCTTACACATCATTCAAAAGCCTTAGTAATAAGGGACGAATCTGTAGAAGTAAAAAGTTCTTAGCTTTGATATCCGTATTCCATCTCCTTTAAATTCAACTGATTTTAATTAAGAAAAAATTCCTTTCGAAGCTTTTATTCGAATCGGAAGCAGCGAACCGTTTAAAAAAATAATGGATTTGAAATTTTCTTTCCATAGTTTCAAATAAATCTAACTAAATCCGGGAAAAGTAGTTACATGCTTCTCAGATAGAAAGAGGGGGAGAGGAAGCTATAGAGAAAAAAGATTTTAACTTCGAACACTTCAAAGTTTTGATAGAATCCATCCGTTAAACGGTTGCCCAGGAACCAAGGACTGCCGTCAAATCGAAAGCACTCTTTGAACGGAAATTCAAAGGTGACATGAAACACACTTATCTTGATTGGAAGAATTACTTTAACAGTGGAGGGGTTTTTACACTCTTGTCTTGCAAGTGACCTTTGAGAGGTCAGGGGGGATTAATCTATCTCAGAATCAGTGAGATGGAAAAAAGCACTTTTAATATATTTCACCATGATTGAAAATGTGGGATTCTCCGTCACCAATACAATTTCCCGTTCCTGCCATTGGATTCCCATTTAACTTTTGTCTGGGAAGGTGATAACAATTTGCGGATATATTTCTTCATTCAGTAATCCATTTATATTGTTTTTTCATAAAGTTTGTAATTTATAGTCAATTGGGATCTGCTGAGACTATTAGTTATTGCTCCTAATTTTTTTCCATATGTGGAAAGAGATTATTTTTCACTAAAAGCGTCAGATATATTTCTTTTTAAATTGCAATATGTCTTTAATATGAATCGTATCGTGAAATGTAATAGCGTTTACATTTGTAACAATTTGTCAAGTGAACATTTTTCACTAAGTAATAAGTACCAATGTAAGTGTAAAAATATTAGATTTTAAATATAACTTATTGAAATGAATGCATATCTTGCTTTATTGAAACTTATTTTAATAAGAAAATACATTAAGTAATTAAAAAAAGCAATGTATAGAATCGATATACGATATGCGTATGTGATGGAAATTGTCCATTTTTTTTTAAAGAAAGTTAAATAAAGTGTTTTTTCTTCATAACGGGTAATATGCACATTGTAAATAAACTAAACTTGCTACATTGATTTAATATGTGATTGTTATAATTAGCGGGGTCATACGGGACTCTAGCAGGTGGTACAAACATTAAGGATGGAGATTACGAATTCATTTATCATCTTCTTAATAAACATTTCTTGTAGAATTATCTAGATATCCCTTGTAGCAAATAATGTATTTTAAATACACTATTTGCTGTATGTATATAAAAAAAAAATAAAATATATTACTCAAACAGTTAAAGTTGATATTACTAACAAATTATTGGATGTAACTGAAAACAATATATAAATATTATTTAGTTTTGAATATAATTTTCTTTCTCATTAACTTGTGTTTTTGAAGATTTCATACGTGTATTTCTTTGGGTCACCTTCAAAATCCTTTAAAATATTCCTCCAGGTTTCTTTTTGAAGTGAACAATGTAGATAATTTCCATCACGTGAAATATCAAAATGCCATAAATTATTTTTTAGTTCATATATTATAAAAGCATCCCAATTATTGAAAACATAAATCCTGAATTTCGGTGTTAGTTACTCAGGTATTACAGTTTAATATTCAGGTATAGTACAGTTTATTTTATCTATTGCAATAGTAAATAACAATACAACTTATATTTTGGGAAAGTGCAAAATGCAATATTTGTAATTTAACAATGTCGCATCTAAAGATTACTAGGATTTGAATGAAATTTTATTCATACCTCAGTAATCTTTTGATGTGACATTAAATCTAAACTGGTATGTGTTTTAACTTACTATGTGTTTACAGATTTAGATTTTATTAAGAAATTTTTACATTTATATTATATTATATATATATATATATATATATATATATATATATATATATATATATATATATATATACAGGATGATCAGCGAATAATCCCTGATTTCAAAATTAAATATTTCAACAAAAAAGATCAATAGAATTATATGGTAAACGGTATATTTATTAGCAAAACTGTAAAAATAGTGTACAACAATTATGAAATTTTAGTTACAAAAACTGTTAACAGATGGCGCTTTAACCGATGTTACCTTATAAATAGCCTGTAAAACGTGCTTTGAAGTTTAAATCTATCACGACATTTGGACAGTGAGAAGAGGTTACCGTAGAAATTTAAATAATATATTCTATTGAACAACGTGTTTTTTTGGTACTGGAGTATCACAGATTAGAACACAGTCCTACGGCAACAAGGCGCAGTTTCCAAAATCAATTCGATGTTCCAGTTGGACCCAGTGCGAAAGCCATTTGCATGCTCTGCGCAAAATTTGAATGGATTGGCAGCGTGGATGATGATCGAAAGGGAAACATTGGGCCTACGCAAACAGTTATCATTCTTCTGAAAATGCAACTAAAGTTTGTGGAATTGTTCAGCAAAATCCTAAGAAAAGCATATGAAGAATTGCATCAGAGACTGGTTTGAAGTACACGAGCTCACAAAAAATATTGAGAGGTACCCTTTGGATGTTTCCATACAAAATCCAAAGTCAGCAGATTGTACCAATGAAAGCTGTGCTACAAAAGCATGACTTTGCGAATCAGATTTTCACAATGATTGACAACGAAGGATTCTATGTGGGCTGAATCCGTTTCACAGATGAAGCCCATTCCCACTTGAATGGTCCTATAAATAAACAAAACTAAAGATTTTGGGGTTCCGAAAATTCTCATTTTTGTAAAGCGAATGCACTGCTTTCGCCTAAAGTTACTGCATGGGCTGCGGCTTGTGCCAGAGGCCTTATTGGCCCATTCTTCGTGTGCGAAACAATTACTAATGAACGTTGCGTTACAATTTTGGAACAATTTAGCAACACTCAGCCATTTTTTGGAGAATCGACCTGGTTGGCTATAAAGTGGTTCATCCAAGATGGAGCTCGACCACATTAAAACAGATAAAGATTTTCGCTTTCTTCAAGAATACTTTGGGAATAAAGTAATTGTATTAGATTATCTTAAATTCACTGACATAGGAATAGATGGATCCGTATTCTCCCGATTTGACTATTTGTGACTTTTTTCTGTGGTGCATTGAAAGACACTCTCTATTGAAACAATCCCGCTTCTCTGAATGAGCTTGAATCGACGATTGGTGTTGCATGTAATTCCATTTCCGTTGAGGCAGTGCAAGACTTGATGTAAAATTTCATTGTTCGCTTATGCCGCTTCAATGCTTCGAATGGTGAACGTCTCATCCTTCATTATTCCTAATATAAATATACACTATATTCCTGATAAATAAAAAGAAAATTTAACCTTATAAATTTTAAGTTTACAAATTTAAGATTAGTGATACCTTCAGAGAAAAATTCCTTGTAACGTATTTCGTACTTTGATGAATAATGTAATTTGAAAAGAACCACTAATTGTAATAAATTTTGATTAATATAAATTATATAAGTTTCATATATAAAGGTGCAATGCACACAATGATAAAATAATTTTCTTCTGCGAACCTTAAATTTATGAATGGATCTTATGCAACTATCTTAACATATCCATTCTTGTTTAATAAGTTTGTTCTAATAGTAGAAAAAATTTCTTTTTCTTTATATTCATTTCAATAATTTCATTCTTTGATATCTAATAAATATTTATTTAATCCCAAAAAATAAAAAGTGCTCTAATAAACTATATAGATTCAGTCTAAATAAACTGATAAAATAAGAAAAATTTATAATTTTTTTTTTCAATTCAGTTGAATTTATTAGGTGTTTTAGCTTTTATTATAAATGTAAACTTTACAGCATTCCAATTAGACAGAATATAAAAGAGATTGAAAGGCAAAATGCTTACAAATGTAATTTTTCAGATTTAAAATAAGTTTCAAAATTAGGATTTAGATATTCTTAAAAGAAAATATAAATGTAATTTCAAAGTAATTCCAACAATAAATACTTGCAATATATTTTAAGATAATTGAAAATTTACTTTTAACATAACAAAGAAAATTGGATATAAATGTAAAATATATAACAAGATACTTATTTCCTTGAAACATTGAATATTGGAGATTAAATATTGCACACAAAAAAATTTAATAATCGTATAATATTACCATATTTTGGGCAATTACAATTTCAATAAAAAATACAAAAGATATTTTAAACAGATTTTCTGGAAGTATATTTGATGTTAAATTCGTTTATAAGGATGTATCATAATATCCCGTTCGGATCAATAAATATGAAGTACTGTACACGCGTACATTTAAAGAATATTTATACTATTGTTTTTAAGCATTCCACGTTTTATAAAAAGCCTTTAAAAATTCCAAATAATAGAGCTGAAGATTTTGCCCTATTAGTAGCGAACTTACACGCCTTAAACCTAAATGCATGTTAATAAAAATTTAGGCCTGCAAGAAATTATTTGTTTTCTATTAAGGAAACATTAACGAATATTATCAAAATTTATTTAAGCTTAAATATTATTGTCTCTTAGAAAAATAATTAGTTCATTTGAAAAAATAAGTATTATTTGTAATTCCACCATTTTGTGGATGCGATGCTGCTAAATATTCGAAAAAAATTGCTTCAATATTATTTATCCTTCATGTGATTTAGTGTGTTATTTCACAATAACACAAGAAGAAAAGGAAAAGGGTCATATTATACTTCTCTTTTATTTTAATTAACTTTAAATTAATGCTTTATACTTGTTTGATAGTATACTCGTCGTTCGGCACCGACATTAAAATATGAGATAGTGCATACCAAGAAAATTAATTTCTCCAAATTAACTTTCTCCAGTTAATAACTTAAACCTATATCTTTTTTATCAGCATAGTCATTTTTTAACATGTTGTTTTCAGTAAAGTGATTAAATTAAACATTTTCAAGCAAAGTGATTCTTCGAAAAGATTATAATTACAATAATTATAATCCGATAATAATTATAATCCGCAGAACAACTTACATGATGAAAAAGACTAGTGACATAAAAATGTAGTGACCAAAGTTGGAAAGGCATTTTCCTTTAGAAATGAATTTTTTCTTTAGATAATACTTTTAATTATTATAAATTTTAAATCATTGGTTTTGGATGCAGCATGAAGAACTGTAAAAGATATGTTGAAATAAATTGCAGACATCCTTTACTTCAGAAAATCATTTTCCTAGAATATCAATTTTTTTTTTATTTTAAGTGTAAAATTTCTAATGAACTATCTAAAAATTTTTCCAATTACAATTTCATGTATTTTCGGGACTAGCGGCTAAACGATAAGAATTAAACTCAATAAGAAAAAAAAGATAAGAAGAGATAAGAAAAAAGTTCAATTTTAAACTCGGATAAGGATGAATGCATTATTTGGTATCCATTTTAAAGGGACTCTCTCTGCGAAATAACTTTAAAAACAAGCTTCAGCACCATCAGTGTTAGTTTGTAAGCGAAATCTCTTTTAAAGAGACCGAATAAACTAATTGGTGTTTGTCAATTTATAAGACATACCAAAGCACTTTTTTACAATGAATAGGTAGTTCCTAACTCATTTAGGAAAATTTTAAGCAGGGTGTGAACGTGACCTCTTGAAGGTCACAGTATGAATCGGAGATTGCTAAACCGCAAAAGAGATGTGGGGAATATTACCCCCACCGGAAGGTGTAGATTTTCTTTGCACATGTGGTCAACTTGCCCTCAAGGAGAATTTGCCCTTCCCTTCGCTTTAGCCCACAATCGATTTAAAGTTTACTTCCTGGAGAGCTTATGTTAATGCTGCTTTATTTGGAAGTTTTACTATATGTCTGCTACAAATCAAATCCACAAAAACAAACAGCAATTTAGTTATTTATTTTATATTCATTTTCTCTAATTTTCGAAAATGATATTATTTTTAACAAATCTTACATAATTTCTACTCATTCTCAATATTATTTTGAAGTATTTTACACATTTTGTAAAAAAAAATATTTTGAATGAATTGCTTCGACGCAAGCAGTTCATTTTTGAAAACTTCTAATAAATTCCAGTCATAAAGGATTTCGTATGCAAAACACATAAAAATATTTGGAAAATCTCTCAGTATCACTGGTGAACTATCTCAAATAAAACTCATTTTGAAAAATGAGTTTAATTTTTATTTTTACTATTTTGCCTTCAAATAATTAATGAAAGTGTTTTTTATATAGGAACAATGAAAATTGATACACGTTTGTAAATTACAATTGGTAGCAAGTAGCATTCCCACGCGCAAGCTGTTTGAGCTCTTTTGGAAATATCTAATGTAAAGAAGTGTGATAAAAGTGACTTAAACAGGTACATTAAAGTAAATCCATGTTTCATGAAATCTTTCAAATAATCTTGTTCATGCAAAGTCAGTTAACACATATTTGATAATCTTTGAATTTCATTTCAGGCTATCCACATTTGTTATTCAACAGGTGTATATGAATGACTTTGAAATACATTAGGAGTCCCTTATTGATTACGATCTCAAGCGATATGGAAAACTGACCGAGTTTATAGTTATATGTTTATGCATGAGGAAGATCATTAAGCTTAGTGACAATTATTGAACAATGGTAAGTGCAATGCTCTAGTGATTTGCAAATATCGTTATATGACTTCGATATGTTGATAAACAGAATCAAATAAGATAAACAGAATCAAATACATTGATAAACAAAATTAGTCTATGTCAAAAATACTTTCTTTTGAAGAAATCGATCAAGAAAACAATTTCTATGGCTGAAAAATGAGTTGTATGTAAACAACTAAACAAAATGTGACGTTTATAATTATATAATATTGTTATTTCGAAAAAGCTTTCTTGAATTTCAACTGAATTAAATTTTTCATATATAAGCAATATCTGTGTTATAAATTGTTAGCATTCCAATGCAAAGTGAAATACTAACAAAAAAATGTTGGAGTATTATATTAAACATTTGTTAAATATTATATACTTTTGCACACATTCTATTATTTTTTTTTATAAGAATATCATTTATCTCATATCTATATGCATTTTTGTATCTTACAAATTTATACATTTTGTCAAGCTATTTACCAAGTTTAGTGAATAAATAGTGATAAGTGCAATATATGTTTACCCTTGCTACCAGTAAACATGAATATAGATGGGAAAATTTGATTTTATTTTCATTGTAAATATTGTAAGAAAACATTGTGAAGGATGTGTTGAGCCAAACAAAATAAAAAAGATTCTGCCTTGCTTTCCCATTTAGTAGATAGTTTATATTTTTAAGAAATAGCATATTATATATATATATATATATATATATATATATATATATATATATATATTACCTTTGCCTTTAACATTATTTATAACATCTTTAAAGTTCGATTATTTATAATCTTTTAATTATTGTTCTTATTAATAATACATTCACATTATTTTAGATAGATTTAAGTATAACTATAAATCAATTAACTTATTATTTAAAAAGCTCTCATTCTTAGTTTTTTTCTCATTAAAAGCTCTTAATTTAAAATATATGTATTACTTTCAATTTAATTGTTCTTGATAAGAAAAATTGTAATTTTAATTTTAAAAAATTTTATTTTCCCTCTGGCATTACAATTACAAATTCATTATATTAGTTTAAGTGTTTTAAAATAATATACATATATATATATGATTGTTATCATCATTATATTCATACTTAAAAAACAGTAAATAAATTTGATTAATGCAGAAATATCCCTTTCAGTTTGTTTTTTAAAGTAAAATGAAAAACATGAATAGCTAGTTAAATAGGAAGCGTTGCTTTAAAATAACAATTCATTCCAGAGCATCGACTGTGTAAAAATATTTCTCTTAATGTGTTTCTTTTCTTTAAAATAATGAGGTATCGTTGAATTTTCTTGCTTTCATTCTGAAAGAAAAATTTTGTTTCCTTAAAAATTTAGCCCTTAATGTTCACCATTGTCAATTGTATTTCAAGAACAGAAATTGAACATCGTTATATTTATAGTTATTTCTAATGAAATAGAGAAAGCTACTTTATGAATTATTTTTCAATCTATTAAATTACAGTTATATATTTCAGATATTTTTTCCTAATAATTATTAAATATTTCAAAATATTTTCTTTTAATGAAAAACAGGTTTATTTAATGTATTTTGTCGAATAGTTGATACTTATATTTATTAAAATGAGATTTGCAGAGATATTTAATTTAACTGAGAACAATTTATTTATTTTAATATTGTGTAATTTGGTTATATTTTTAATATATATATATATATTTTAGAAAAAAAGATAAGGATAATTTTTACAACAATGCATTAAAAGTAATTTAAAATATTTATAAAAATAAAATTAGTAGATTCTAACGTTTAAACTAATTTCCTTGAAACATATGATCGCATTATAGAATTTGTGATAATACATTTTTTAAATATTTCCTTCTAATAAAAAATATTTAGCTTACATAATTTTAAAATAAAATGAAAATATGAAAAAATAATCATATTATCTTCTCAGAATATCAGTAAATCTGAATTTAAAATAGTGGATAACAAAACTTGTATGCATAAAATAGTGGATAAATGCTTCATCAATAATATTGTTTGAAAAATTGATTTCCTAGAGAAACTATCTTCAATTAAAATTGAATAACTTTTTGAGATATTTCTAATTCACAATAAGATAAATTAAGTACGACTAAATACTGTAAAAATTACGATTCTTAAAAATGCAGTAAAAACTGAAGAAAAGATTATCTTAAGAACTTAAATATTATGTCACAGTTTCTCAGAAATACATTCTTGAATTATGTATAGTTCTCGACTCACAACATTCATTTTGAGAACTCAACTGAATTGTTAAAAAATATTATTCGATTTTATTATAAAATTGTTTTTCTTTTGTATAACTATTATATATACATATTACTATTGTATATTAGAGTCCGGTAGCCATGGAGGATCTCAATTTGGTGGAGCTTCAAGTTCGAAGAGGGAGCGGATAATAGTTTGGCAGTTCAGGATATGATCAGGAGTAAGTTGGGGTTGAGGACAGTGCTTACAATTTGGATGGGATTTAATACCATCCGATTACATCTTCAAGCCCTTGAAATGTCCAGTACGTAGCCGAGCTATTGTAGAGGAGAGGTTTCTTGGGCAGTCTAGATCAGGGATTGTTGCCCTACCAAAATGCTGATCGTAGATCCTGGAACAGCATTTGCATCTGTACAGGTGGCTGTACGAGGTTGCTCCTCATCACGTGCTTCTTTTACGAGAGCATCTGCACAGTCGTTCTCCTCAATACCCACATGAGCAGGAATCCATTGGAGAATGCATGGTATATTTAGTGAGTGAAAAAGGGTATTAATTTCAACCGTCATTGCTGACTCACCGTTTCGTATGGCCTCTAGAGCTGATTTAGAGACTGAAAAAAATACCAATTTGTTCAATCATGTCATCAAAGGGATTAAAATAGAGACAATGGGTAAAAGCCTCTTTAACCCCTTAACCGGCTATCCCGAGTTAAGTCGGGTCGGGCAAAAAATTCTGTGCGTTTACCAGCTATCTCGAGCCCCTTGGTAGAGGCAAATGGCTTCACATCAATACTTTGAGCTCAACCCCCAGAATTGATGGATTGCCATGAAATCTCGATTTGGGAACTCACTTACTGAATGATTACGGTTGATTTAACTAATGCGAGCGTAAATTGAAAGAGCTGACAGATATTTTCAAACTTTTTCAGAATCCTCTGCTCAAGGAAGCAACAGCTTTATTACTACGTTTTATTTTTTAATATTTATTCTCATACCCACATATTCATAGTTAAAGAATATGTAATGATTGCAATTTATAAGCAATATATATAAAACTTATTTTCACTTTTTCAATCAATTTAATTATCCCATTATTAACATTTCTTTGTTTCTGTGAATAATATTATTTTTGTTTAATGGTAAATTTGATAATATGTGACATCGTGACAAGGCTATAATGTAAGGAATCTATATTATTTAATTTGTTCAAAAATAGGAAATTTTAAGAAGTTAGAAAATTTTTATGAAAATTAGAATTGTTAAAATAAGTAATAAATTGGATGTTCTCTTTTTTTTTTTTTTTTTTTTTTTTTTTTTTTACTTTATAAGCGAATTTAGTGTTTCCAACAATTCTGCAATGACTTTTTTTACATAGTTGTTTCATATTTGCATTTTATTAAAATTAGATTCTATATTTTGCTCTGCGAAAACTTAATCCTTATGATCTCTCAGGTTTTAATTAAATTACCATTATACCTAATTTTAATTTTAAAAAAATGAATGATTCGTTAGTAGAATTATCATCTTAAATGCTTATATATTTCCATAAATGATCCACAAAAATGGAAAATCTTAGTTTCAAAAATAGGTTTTTATGTAAATAAAACAAAAAGCTTACAAACGTAATTTTGTTGAACGTTATAAAATAGCATTACGAAATTGACTATTCCCTCATACTTGATTTTAAAGAGAGAATGATAAAGCTTTAGATATATAAATTTTTACATTCAAAATTCTTAGGGGGATCATAATTTTTTCCTCTATTATCATTATTTTTCTTCTGTGAAATGAAGATAATTTGTAAACTATTAGTCAAAATATAAAACTATTTAGATGCCATATTTCAGAATATAACTTTAATTTTTCAAATTTAGATAAAATGTGAAATCCTTTTTCACCGATCCAAATTGCTTTTAAAGTTTTTTGTGTTGTCGTTTTATTGTTTATATGTAGAATTTTCGATAATAAATAAGATCATTAAAATAAATCATGTGCATTACATTTTTTGCACACTTTCTTGTAATCTTTCTCTAAATTTACCACTTGTAAACATTTTCATTTTAAAACAATTATTGTCCAGTGAATTAAAAATATTTAATGTAGAACTAATTTGAATATGTGAAAAAATGTGATATTGTGTGATATATTCTTTATTAAATATGTAATTATTAGAATACTATTGTAAATAATTAAAGTTATTCCCCGCATATATTTTTGCTTTCATTATCCCTTTGAAAACAAATTTTCACGAGAAACATAAGCTGTTTTTAATATTTATGCAAAACAATTCAAGAAATATTAAAATATATATAAGAACAACATGGGTTCTCGTACATAACAATATTTTTTATATAATTAGAAACAGAAATCATTTGGTGCTAGGAATTAAATATGAAAATTTACATTCACAAAATCTTTATCCAAAAATTCAACTAAAGTCTATAACATATTATATACACTGACGTCTATTCTTAGGCAATTAAATTAGCATTTTATATTATTTTAAATTATTAAAAATATGCAATTTTGTCGATATTATTTAGTTTGTATGTAATAAAACTACAGAACCATTTCTTTTAATGATTTTTATAATTATTTGATGATTTTAGAAACAAAGTGTTGATTTTGAAAAGTATCTGCAATGAGTAAAATCAAATAATAATTAGACAGCAAATTAACTACAGCTATTTAAAATCATCACAAATATAACTATCGGGGAAACTACAAAAATAATAATTTATTTTTTTTCTTTTCAGTTCAATCAAAATAAATTAAATTAATTAAATTTCCTGATAATAATTTTCAAAATAATTTAATAAAATTCATATTTAATGTAATAAAAAAATTATTATAGAAATATGTCGACATTTATGAGCAGAAAATACTAAAGTGAACTACTAGCATTTGCACTTGTGGTTACTTCATCTGACAGAGATTGATGGACTTCCTGGCTGTCAGTCATTAAAATGCGATTATTGTGAGGTGGTCTAGGGTAAAGCGAAAATATGTCCCATCAAGAATTAGAGGATTTTGTATTCTTGACAAGCGCAAAAGGGGGAAAAACTTGCATTGTAGTGAAAGCAAAAACTATAATGCCACCGCGAAGCAAAAATGGAGCACTTTTTTCACCGAACCCCAGACGGTAAAAAAGGTTAACCCCTTAACAGTCTGGTTTAAGTTCAATTAACAAAAGAGCAATTAGTTCACTCGTGAAGTTAGAGGAGATCTGGCCAGTGGGTGTTTGACGTTTTCTGAGGGGTAGACGATGTAGATGCCAGCACCTCCTCTATTACAGTCAATGTCAGAGGAACCATCCATGTAGACAATTGAGCTATTATCTTTTGTCAGTGAAGGAACTGTATCTTTACCTTTCTGTAATAAAGCTTGAGTTTGTTCTTTTTTAGAACATGGTTCCAAAAGGCTTGTATTGATTATAGTATTCTTTGGAGACTTGATAGGTAGAAGTGGCTCTTGGGAAATATCCAGAGAGATGTGGTCAAGATGGATAGCCTCTCTGATGTCACTGTCAAATTGCAATGTTGATGATCTTCGAACTCTTGATATACCAGTCTAAGCTCTAAAAGCCATGTGAGCGATGTGGTCATTGTTATGGCTCCTGATTTTATTGGTAAACTTCAGGATTGCAAGTTTCCTTCTGTTTTCAAGGGAAACAAGCACACTTTCAAGTTCGGCTATGATGTTATTGGTAGAGAACACTGCACCGATGATAATCTTTTATGCTCTATATTGGATTGAATCTAAAGTGTCTTTAACAGACTCAGATGCATGTGCCAGATGGGTGAGCAATATTCAAGTACTGGCCTGATGACAGTGCATTTTTTAATGCCGATTATCTTGAGCCCCAGATTGTCTTGCAAAGTTTGTGGAGTTGCCACAGATATGCCACAGTTTTCATGTGTTTTATAAATCTCAGATCTGGATCCAGTATCACTGCCAGATACTTAGAATTGTTAATATGTTCAATAATGTTGTCTTGAAATTTTTAAGTTCAGATAGATGGCTCTCCGATTTTTCTGATCGTTTTAAAATGCACATTAATTGATTTATTTGGGTTTAAAGAGAGTTTGAGGCCATCAGCCCATATAGCTTTATCTTTCAAACTAAGATCCAGGAATTTCTGAGAGATTTTTAAACCTTGTCTTGTGCTGCAAATCCCAATATTGTCTGCGTAACAGGCGATCTTTGTTTCCTGATGGATGTAGGCATCGACGGTGTTCATACATAAAAGAAAGAGCAAAGGGCTCAAGACAGAGCCCTGTGGCACACCGGCTCATGTTTTACGGGTCTTAGAGAGTAGACCACTGAACCTAACAGAGAAATGTCTGCCCAAAGAGAAAAGTCGTTTATCCAAACAAGTGCAAGTCCTTCTATGTCGACACCATGGGCAATGTGGGCAAGTTTTTGTAGCCAAACTCGGTAGAAAGCAGAAGATAAGTCGAGAAAAATAGCCACGGTTTTCTTGTGAGGTTGTTTCTGTAAGCCATCGATGATTGATTGGCAAAGGTAGAAAAGCTGGTGTAGTGCGCTATGATGAGCTCGGTAGGCTGTCTGGTAGAAGTGTATTTTTCTCTCTTGAATTATCCAGTTCATTATTCTGGAGTGAATCATTCGCTCCATAAGGTTGCACGGTATACTGGTGAGTGAAATTAGCCGGTAGCAATCAGAGGCGTTTTTTCCTGTCTTCAGCAACAGAATAACGATGGAGGTTTTCCAAATTTTGGGAAGTTACCGGAAGTACAGGATAGATTGAAGATATCCAGTAATATTCTTTTGGATTTTACACTAAAATTTTGAATCATACTGCCAAAGATGAGGTCAGAGCCTAGAGTTTTCTTCGGATCTAGTTTCAAGAGGGCAGAGTCGAGTTCTTCATTTGTGAAAAGGTCTGAAAAAATGCTGTTCTTGGGGGACTTAAAACAGCCTTTTATCAATCTTTTTGTGACTTTTAAAGTAACTTTGTCTGTTTTACTGAATTCAAGTTTGCTATTGTTTGTATAGTAATCAACAGAGCATTAGAACTTTCAAAGTTTGTACGAGCCGTTTATGCAGTTAGTTTCTTGAAGACCTTGCGGAAGTTGAGAAACTCAGTTATTCAATGTCTTAACTATTTCCCAGAGCTGTGATGTTTTCCTGGGATCCAAGGCAGTACAAAAGTTAATTAATATTTATAATACTTTAACTTTTTAACAATGAGGGTTTTATTTGGTAAATCCATTTAACTAATAATTAATGTTATTTGCTAAAATATTACATTATTTTTGTGTTATTTGCTTAAATACATAATTTCTAAAATAATACATTTGTGTAACAAATTTAATTTTAAAACTAAACTTTAATGTCAATAGTATACAAATATTCTTTCAAAATAAAATTGCTATTCATTTCTAGTTTACAAATATAAGATTATTAACTTAGAGATTAAACAATTTGGTTAAGCATAGTAGAAAAATAATAGATAAAAATACATGTAATGACGGAATACAATTTTGTTATGTACTTTTTTAAAAAAAAAAACTTTTCATTAATTCAAGGGAAATAATACTGTTGATATATTATAGAAATATGTATATTTCTAGAATTTTCCCGAGCATATGAAAGGCATTTGTCTTTGATAATTCTATTGTTATTCTATAATATTGTAGTTTACCTATTTTAATACTTATATTCATACTTATTTTTCTGCACTTTATAAATTTATATTGTACATTTTGAAATGTAAAACATCGTTATATTTATTAAAACATAAAAATTTTCTGAAATATTTATACAAATTACAATATTATCCGAAATGAATATTTATATTATTTGTGTCTATTTATGCATGTGCATTTACATGTGTTCAAATAAAATTTTTCTATTATACTTTGTTTCCAGTATTAATTCTGAAAACTAGGTAATCCATATCCTAAAGAGTTACACCTAAACTCCATTGAGGGCCTATCAGACTTTATAAACAAAGTAGGTGACCCAAGACAATGGAACTAGGAAAAAATTAGGCTTGGAGCATGGTACAAAATACAACAATGCAGAAGTGCCACATATCTGACAAGCTCAAGAGAAGTAGAAGAAGAATTCTGAAAAGTACATACACATATTTCTGCGAATTTTGAATGAAGAGAAAATTGATACATTTCTGAATAAAAGAAAAATTAAATTTTGTTAAGAAAATTATATCATCAAAGGGATATTTCTTAAAGATTAAATAATCATTTTCATTGAAATATTACTTTTAAACTTCTAGAAATTATTTTCAAAGTACACAAATAGTTGAAAAAATCAATTTCTGATGTTAGTAGTATATATGTTAAGGTGATTCTTAAATAGTCACAATTTTAAACACAATTTTGAATTTTTAGTAGATTTTATTTCTTATATCACAGTTTTACTGTTTCAAATGAACTTGATTGTCTCTGTATACAAAATGACAAAGAAATGAAAAATTGTTGATTAATTAAAAATGTAAGTAAACAAATTATTCTCATTATCAAAACATTGAAAGATCAAATTTATCTTAAGTAAATTCTCTATACATATTTAAATCAATTTAA
Source organism: Latrodectus geometricus (assembly GCA_026290005.1). NCBI lineage: Eukaryota > Metazoa > Arthropoda > Arachnida > Araneae > Theridiidae > Latrodectus > Latrodectus geometricus. The sequence continues at coordinate 30,769 of JAPDSC010025015.1, forward strand.
AAAGTATATCATTCTTCAAAATTATTATAGTTGAGAATATGCTTTTTTTGAAAAATGCTATCCTTATTTTGAAAGTTAAATGATTTCGATATTTGAAAAATTTCTATGAGAACTCAGCTCCTTAAAATTTTTAGGGATACAGGTACTATTTTACAAGTTTTCATATTTTTAATTTTGATCAAACACAATGGTCTGATTTTTAGAGTTGCATCGCATAAATATAATTTTGAACTGCTATGGAAATATTTAAATAGATTACGTAAAAAACATTTCATGTAGAAAAATAATTTGATAACTACGCAGTTCAAATCAAAATTGTAGGGGTCCCACAGCAAAACGTAAACAACACGGATGTATACAAGATACACGGCGTTTGTTTGGTTATTCTTCGACATTACTATAAACATTACCTTAGGATATTTATTTGTTGTTGTCGTGTGCCAGCCAGGCTGGCAGTATGGGGTGCGCTGCTCCACTTTTCCAACTGAACCATATTTGGTGTGGAGTCCGCCTTCCTCTGTACACACATGCCATAGGTACCCGTTTATAGGGTAGGCAACCATTCACATACAAAGAAAGGACAAAGACAAGAAAGAGAGAAAAAGTACATCCATGTCCGAGCCAGGATTCGATCCCAGGTCCCACCCATCTGTAGTCAGGTACGCTAACCACTAGACAGGAAGGGCGGCAGGATTATTTACTTCAAAAATATAAAAATAATGAAAATATTCAAGATGTCAGAAATGCATCTTTAATTTCGACAAATATCTTTATTTCACCTTATTCTTAAAAGAATATTCTTTCCGCTCAGTACGAATTATCATTTATATAAGTTTATTAATCTTCAAAGATACTTATGGATATTATGAATATTGAGACAAATTTAACATCTAGTAAAATTTAACTTTTTTTACTTGTTCATAAAAGCGAAGGAATTTATGAAAAGCGGTCTTTAGGAGTATTTTTTAAAAGATATTTTCAGTTAAGAAAGAATAGATTTGTATTTAAAATAAAAAAATTATAAATAAATAATTAAAATTTGATGGAATTTTTTAAGAGTTTTTAAATAAAAAAAAAAATTTACTCTTAGTATGCTCTGATATTTTATTCCATTGTATGTTAAAATATAAAAAAAGTTTATTTAATTAATTAATTATAGCTTAAAACAGTTTTGATAAAATTAGAAATAGTTTAGTTTGAAAAAATAAATTATATCTTGATGTCATATAATTTTTTAAAGCAATAGCAGCTGGGAGAAAATAATTTTTTCTTAGGAAAATTGCATAATCGTTATAAAAATATCAAAAAAGTAATTTTTTGATATTTTTATAACGATTCCTAATTAAAAAGTAAAATTTGTAAAAAGAAAAAAAAATTGCTCTAATAATACAAAATTTAATACATGTTTTTTAAACGTTTATTAATTATATTTTATTTTTATATAATTTAATAGCTGGATAAAAAAATTAAACATTCTAAAACGTATTATGTAATGGAATATATTATAAGCAAAGTGGTTTGAGACTGCATAAAAATCAATACACTAATTACCTTAAAAAATAAAGAGTACTCAATTAACATATTTTATCATGTACATTCTTAGCTACAACCGGTATTGAAAAGTAAATAAAATTTGTCGCCTCCGAAATAAATTAAAATAATATATTTAACTAATTATATTAGTTGATGCATATTAATCATAATTAACTTTTATGTAGTTATGCATACAATTTTGAAGTAAGAAACTTTTTTTGTATCTAAAATTTTCCTAAAATGATTCGTTTGTTAGGTATTCTATAAGCATGTTTTAAAATATTTATTTTTAATTAAAATTGTTTTCCTACATACAATTTATCAAAAATATCACGCATCAAATTTTGCATAAAACTAATTAATTTAGTGCGTCATAATTAACACATTTTACTTTATAATGTGAATCTCTTTAAAAATGTCAGTTTGGTTCAATAGTGAGCGTTTTAAATTAAAACAAAATTCCTCTGCAGTTTATCTTCGAAATGACCTTTTAATTTAAAATTTTCAATCATAAACAGAAATTAATCAAAATTATTCATTATACACCTTTCTTTTACTCTCTCAGTAATAATAACTAAATTATATTAAAAATAATATAGTCAAATAAAAAATATAGTAAATAAAATTTTATAAGCAAACGAACAGTTTTATTAATGAAAAATTAAAAAAACATAACTCATGTATTTTAGTTATATTTTTCTGATAAATTAAGGGTATATCTTCAGTCACATTTTGGAAAATATAAAATTATTATTAAATTCTTTGTTCCTGAAATGTTAAGGTTAAAATTATAAAAATCAATTAAAAATTATATATAAATATTTAAAATTATAATTAAATATAATAAATAAAAAATCGTAAATGTATGATGTATATATTTTTCTTCAAATTTATATACTTCTTTTCTAGATAAAACATGATGATTCAGTAAAAAATTGTATTTTTCATTTTGTTGCTTCTCACTCATGAAAAATTATTTTATACATATATTCATTCAAAATATTTTGGGAATTTTGATGCGACAAAGTAAATATATCATATGAAGTAACATTAGCATATTTTAATAATGGATATCGGTGACATGCTTTAGAATCTGATCATTTTATTTTTTTCACAGTAGTATTTTAAATTCTTTACATTGAGAAAAAATTTATGCACTTCTAAATGGTTATAGTGAAGGAAATTTTTTTTTTATATATTTTCAAAAGATGAAATTGATTGTCTACCACAAAAATCTTGCAAATTAAAAGAAAATTAATGATTGAATAAGGATATATGTGTAAAAAGTTTCTTGTTGGTAAAAAATATTACAAGAACAAATCAAGTTTGGCTTTTTAAATAACTATGTTGTTGCTGTAGGTAAAGAAATGACATAGAGAATAAAATCATCATTTTCTTGTGATTGAACAAGTGTGCTTAATACTTCATCAAATATTTTGACAAAGTCTATGAATATATATTTATACTATTCAATATCATTTCATTAGAATGTGATTATTTTGAAGAAACATAGTATTGATGGGAAAGAATTTTTTTGTTTTTGCTGTTGAATTAAAAATATGTGTTTTTCAGGGATTTTAAATTGTTTCTGAGTATGATTGTTAGCATATTATGTCATTTCTATAGTGCAATGCAAATATTCAAATAAAATACAAAATTTTCTAACAGATTAAAAAAAATTAAGATTACAAAAAATGTGATGAATTTTTTAAATTAAGCAAAATAATTTCCTATTTGAATTATAAAATTTCATTATAAAGAAAAAAATAACATTAATTGCGTGACTTCATATGCAGTTATTTCAACAAATTTTGTGTTAAAATTATCAGATTCTTTAATAATGTTCATTAAATTAATTTAAAAAATTCAAATATATGAATAAATTAAATGAATATTCATTAAATTTAAAAAAAATACTACAAATCGGTTCGTTGATAAGTTTAAGTTATTGAATACTTACTGTGATCAACTAAAAATATAATGATATAATTTAGAATAAAAAAATATTTTGATTAAAACACACGAATACATATAAAATGTTTAAATTATTATGTCATTTTTCCTCAGATTAACGATATTTAATTATATTTCATATGAATTTTTTTAACTTTTTTTCATAAATGTTTTGTTTATAAAAGTATTGGATGTATTCAAGCTTTCCTAAAATGTTTCAATTCAATGAAGGTTAATTTCTTATGAAAATAAAAATATTTAACACTAGTAAAAAAAAGAGGTCTTAAATATATTCATTGATTCTTTGACTAAGTTGAAATAATCTAAAAATACTAAAATCTATTTTACACGCAAGTCTTTGATGTATTATTTTCTAATATCAATTTTTTTTTATTTTGTTAATTAAAACATTTCATTTTGAATGAAAAAAATTTCTATTAAATTCTAAGCTTTTTTTTTACAAAAGAAACTTGAATATTTGAATATTTTTTACAATTTACAGTTAATCCGATAACTACAGAACTCACAATATAAACTCTCTAATACATAATACATACGATCAAAACACAGCACATACCTTGAACGAAAAAGTTGTAATAAAATAGACATTAAAATTCATTGACACTTATATGGTAAATTTAATTTAATATTTTATCATTTTTTAAAGTTTCTATGCTATAAATTACTTTACATGATCAAATATCTGTTTTTGATAAAATAAAAGTCAGTTGAGTCAATTATACTGAACAAATACATTTTTATGCTTGCTAATTATTCCCCCTTTAAAGCCTTGTAGCAGTAATTTGAAAAT
>JAPDSC010025015.1:35465-80640 GCA_026290005.1 Latrodectus geometricus
AGATCTTCATTCCTATTAAAATTTGCAATACGAAAATCGAAGATTTGATTACCAATTGTCTTTTTAATTCCCTTTCTTTCCTGTAAAATGAAACAGAATTTCCTGTCTAATTTTGCTTTTTCACAAATTAATTTTCTCTTTCTCTAAATTACAAAATTTTACATAGCATGAAGAAAACCAATTATTTAGATTATGATTTAACGCATTCAATATAAATATTCAGTTCAATTTGAAATATTTCTAAAGCGTAAACCTCCGAAATGACATATACATTTCCGGTGCATTGTATAAGGTTTTGATTATAAAAAATGGCTTATATTCATTGTTTAAGAAATAGCATGAAAATAGTTGTAAATTTAAGAATGGATGAAAATAGAATATGGATTAACTGTTTCTTTCTTTTGAAGACTATGACAATTTCCAATGAAAAATAAGTATTTTAATTAATATAAAATATTTTTTCTTGTAATGGAAATAGTTTTTGATGCCATAATGTCTCAGTAAAAATTAATAAAAATAATCAAGCAGTATAAATATTAATAAATAAAAGTATAAAACAAAACATATGAATGATTTTCAAACCCTCATATTTCTATTAGTGCATTTGCTTAGAAACTTTAATTTCATAACGTATCTTATAAAATTATTTATGTTTAAAATATTTTCTCTTAAAAAAAAAAAAAAAAATTCCTTCTCGCATATAATAATGTTTTTGATTTAGCGGATTAGAATTTTGTTGTTCAGAGCTTATATATTTTTCATCCAAATTTTATTTGCTTCATTCAAAATTCAATACATGTGGGTCCTGAAAATAAGTAATAAAAATGTTAAAAATATAAAACTTCATAATCTAATGCAAGCAAATTTTGATCTTCAAATACTGGTTCTTCGCATATTGCAATATATATTGCATTAAACGATATCAGCTTAATCTGGTATTATTTTCTTGTTTTGCTTGAAATATTCATATATATGCTTGGCATATTTCGTTTTACCTTTCTCGATATTTCAAAAATGCATTTTATAAATGTAAGGGCATCGATACCCTTTTGGGTATTTCATTCCTTTCAACGTCTTAAGAAAATCCCAAGAATGTCATTTAAAATATATTTTGAAAATGATAGATAGAGCAGATAGGACATGAGGAATATCGAAAGAAAAAAACTAAATATTCCACTTTTTGGTCAACCGCTTGAAATATGTCCGACAAGGGGTATTTTACGTTTTCTCAAGAATACGTAACATTTTATGGATTCATTCTCCGTAAAATAAGGCCCAGATACATTGGAATATTTTTTTACAGAATTTTTCAATTCTTAATAATGATAGTAATAAAATTATATTTGTGAAAGTGGAAAATAAAATACTTAAAAACGGTGCAGAAAACTCTTTATGAACGAATTACACTATTAAAACATTTTTTTTTTTAAATTTTATAAATTTTGTTATATTAAATTAAAAACTATATGTACAGTTAGTTTTTGATACAATAAAATAATATTTATTTTATCATATCAAAAACTAATTGCATCATGTAAAATCTACTTTATTTTGGATATAAGTATTTCTCATAAAACATTTTATATGTAATCAATTCAAAGCAGAAAAATAATCTGTAAAAAGTTTCATAAAAAGTAAGATTTCTATTTTTAATGTAATGAAAATGTATTCGAATAATAAACTAACCGTTCTGTGCTCATAATATACAATAACAGTTAATTAATCCATAAGTTAATAAAAATTTACAATAAAATAATATAAAAAGTAGAAATGTAGGCCGGAACTTAATTTTATCTAGAGATTGACATTCTTATATGGTATTTTAGTAAAACTTGAGAAGTTAAACTATATTTCTCTCTGTTTCTTGGCAATGTAAAACCAGTTCAGTGTTTAATTTTTCACATGATTTAAAGTTACCTGAAAACTCGATTTCTATTCTCTATACCAACTCATATATATTCATTATTATAATTATTATTATACTATGTACTCAACTATCTAATTTATCTTCTTAATTTTAAGATCTACTGAAGGCTATTCTTTGCTGAACTTTCAGGCAAATATCCTTCTGTTCGTAGGTTTGAATCTCACCTTGAGCTTTATGTGTGTTTTGTCTTGTTTTAGATTAAAGGTTCTGATCTAATTAGCCCTAATGTGTAGAAGATTACAATTGTGCGATAAACAAACCAACCGTGGATTACTTTTACAATGTGGATAAAAATAAAAATGGAGAATATTTTTACTCTCATTTTGCTTAATCGGTTTAATATTCTGATTAAGCCTGTACACAAATTATTGATATGAACTACAATTTAAATGTAAAATTTATAAAATTAAACATTTTCTGTTCAGGAAAAAAATACTACAAAAGAAAACGAAAGAAGGTTATTATCGATACTTTGTAATTTTCAATTTAAAGAAAACGAATAGTTTTATTTGTATAATAGATTCGAAATAAATACAATGTATATTATAGTATATGTACATAATACAATGGAAACATTTTTTCAGAACTTTATTAATATATTGTGTTAGCATGTGAATTTATAAAACATCGGTATAATTTAACGATATAGAGATAAATCAGGCATATAGAAGATTTCTTTCATTTGTAAACTTCATTTATCTGTAAAATATTTATTATGAAATGTATAATAATATCTTCAACGTTACATTTTAACTTCCTATCAATTGAAAATATCTTCTCATCGCAAGAAAACTTCAATTAAGTATTTTTATATTTTACATCATTATAAGTGTATTTTATATTAACTTTTTCCCATTTCTTAACACTAGGTAATGAACTGGTTAGTGGCTTTAGGCTGTTGCAAGGCGTTTTAATATATGATTAGGCATTTTTCTTACAAAAGGACGTGCCATTGCTAGTAGGTGGTGTTCACAGGTAGCAAGGAACGAAACGAAGCAACACCCGTACTGATTACAAGTGTGTACACTGTATTTATTTTTATGGATGACAAGTTAATTATTTGTTAGGAGGCACTGTGTGTTCCACGCATTGGGGAGTAAAGATGATGACTGGGAATCACTTTAGTTCCAGCAAACAAGAAGACGGTTGTGGTATTACAAGAGGGAGGAGGAAGAGCCGATATAGGAGAGATTTCATGTGAAAAGAAATTGCGAAGTAAGATCAGAGGGAGAAAATGTCCTTCGGACTAGCAAAGCACATTTACAGGCTTCCGAACCAGGTAAAATAAGTAGTTACTGGGGAAACTGTTCCAACACAGCTAAGTCTCAAGGAATGAAAGGGATGGTGTTTTGTTTGATTGGAAAGGTGGAGAGCTTGAGTAACGTTTTCTATCTCATACATGCCATTCTTAAGGAACCAGTTATCTCTGTAAATGTCGTTGTTCCCAGTTCTTGATATTTTCGACGAAGCCTAACTACGTACCACATATGGATTCAAAGAATCCTTATTAGATAACAATAAGTTGTTGTTGAAGCAATTTACTTTCCTGATTTAGCCCAGCGTTGGGCCTATTAGTTGGTAAAAGTAACTAGGTGAAAATTTTCCCAATTTAGAAGAGGAAGTCCTAATACCTGCCATCTTAGCAATTAGGTGATTTTTATTAGGTAATTTTATTTTAAATGTGTAACTTTTGTCTCATCATAAAATTCATTAATCCTGGCCGTTCTGCTTTTGTGTGTGTGTGTGTATGGTTACACAATTTTATAAATTTGCCATCTCATATGAACCTATTGCTTAGGTTTCCTATTTAAAAAATTGAAATGAACTTAGAATAATTTGAAATATTTTCGGAAACACTCGATTCACACACCTAACATTGATAGAGGTGTATGCAGAAGGCAACATCGATTTCCCAGTGTCATCATGGCCTATTCGATATAATTTTTGAAGATAATATACCTCGAAACATCTTTTAATAACGGGAATATTACAACAAATAATTTTGATTGAATTATGCAGATCTTTGACAAAAATGTAAAATCAACAATCAATTTTAACTGTTTTTTTTCTATTATTTGAGCTTATTAATTTTTTAAGCTACATTTTCTGAAATTTGAATAAAATAGAATATTTTGTCATAATGGTTAAATTATAGAATAGAATATTTTATTCAAAATATCTTAGTGAGACTGGGAGAAAAAGACTTGTCATTTTTCATCTTCTTCAAAACTTATCCTGTAAAGAGCAGTTTTCGTAACACATTTCATAATAATTATTTAAAATCAATTTATTTTAAATTCAAAAGAATTTCAACTCTTAAGATGCATTCAAGAACTTTCACCAATTAAATGCAATTTTGGCAAGATTTAATTCTCATTTTTAATAGGACTTAATTGGATAGCTTAATAATATCTGTAGGTGGTTATCACCTTAAACAATATAATAGAAACACATTAAACTTATAAATATTTTTTATTTGTATGGTGTAGGTCTCATATGGCATATAATACAGCTTGCATTTGCTAGGAATCGATTCATAAAAGTGATGAGCACCATTTTGATACTATGTAGAAGACAGCATAGGCATTTTAGCATCAACAGCATAAACTGCCTTCAAAGTGGACATTACATAGTGGAACATTGCCGCAAAACAGAAAACCCGAAAATCTCGTACGTCGCCACCACGATAGATAAACATATAGAATAAAATCATAAAACCCATCTCCAATTATTAAAAATTAGCTGGGATTGAACCAGCGAAACTATCTCCAAAATGCCCTGTCACTAGGACAGTGTGAGCACAACGAATAACATTTATAAAAATATAGCATTATTCTTCATGCAGATACTGGAAAAGTTCTTTGAGTGATGCCAGAAGAGGATATCGATTCCGTATTGAATGCTTTAAAATAGGAAATTATGGTTAAATTATATTAAGGTTGGATGTCTGTATGGGTCATGGAATATATTTATTTTCCTCCTCGTATTCATCAAACCATGATTAGAAAAGTTGCATAATAGGTACATTATCACTGGCAAATTCCATTCCATGCAAGAAGCAAAGTTTGAATGATAAGATGGATCTTTTTAGCTTCAATTTCTCTATAGTGATCCTTCCTTTCAGGACTATGATTATGATGAATCACTAGAAAATAAACCATAACATGGTTGTCCATATCATGGCAGATCCATCTCCATGCTTGATAATTGTAAGGAAACAATTATAATAATAGCTTTTACAGGTGTCCACCAAACGTTTTGTCTTTCCTCTTCGGCTGCAAGGAAAATTATGTGAAACAGGATTCGTCAGACCCATATTACTTTATTCCTCACATCAATCGACCGGGTTCTAAGAATCTAAACCACTATAGGAGGCGTTTGGCTTTAACATATGTGACAAGTGCTTTGGGTATTGCTCCTCTGCCGAAAACGTCTTATTTAATAAATATTCCTTCTAACTGCAGTCATTAATACTGGAAATTCAAGATACTAATTTTGCTCTGAGGTTATTTTTGATGCAATTGTTTACTTTTTAGACATTACAATCCGCTTCAATACCAATCGGATTGGTTTCTTCAATGAGTTTCCTTCAATGAATTTTGCTTTACCGAACTTGTCTTATCGCGTTATATGTACGTTGTCATGTCTTTAGGCAGCATACCTCTAGAAACGCAAAAGTTGAGACTGTTTTGGTTACACCTGTTCCAGCTAGACAAGCTTCTATAATTTAACCTTTTTTAAAAACAGAGAGATCCGACATTTTTTACTTTTGGAAAATTTAGGACTTAAAGAGCTACAATAAAGCTATTATATACTGCTAGAATATATACATTTCTATTTTTAAACAGATGGTAGCTATTATTATATTTTAAGTTTTGGTTACACATTAAAAAATATCACGTTTTTTCACAGGTGCTTCCATTCATTTTCATACAAAATTTGATAAAGGATTATTTTTTAAATTTAGATAGAAATAAACCAAACAAAAACGTTTGTCTATAAATGTCTTCTAAGAACTGAGTTAAATACGAAATATCCACTGGGAATTAATCATATCCTGAAAAAAACACACATCAATATTTACAGTTGAAATCGTAAGTTAGTTTTATTCAAAGTATTCTCCATTAAAAGAAATTTATTTAGATTACAATTAAAAAATATTCCAAAATTGCAGATTTCTTTCATTAACGTAAGCATTTGCATTTTGAAAAAAATGTATCTAATTTATAAAGTTAAAGAATATTTTACTGTAATTTGCAATTTGATTTGAAGAGCATTTCACAGAATTTCACTTCAAACAATATTTTATATTAATAATTTCCATCAAAATTTAAAGCAGTGAAAGAAGTTGAATATTCCTGAATAAGGATATATTTAGTCTACGTGAAGTAAGGAAATTTAGTTGCTCTTCATGGTAAGTGAAATGTCTGTAGAACTTTTCAAAATTGCTTGTCAACTTGTCAGACAATAAAGTTTTTAATAAAGTGCCATTTTTGGAGATGTAGTTTTTTTTTTTTTTTTTTTTTTTTTTTTTTTTTTTTTTTTTTTTTTTTAAATGACTGCTATTGATTTTCTTTCGAAGACATTCAATAATAACTTGCTTTTAAGAGCTTAGTTTTAGAAAATATGTGAAAACTGACAAGTTTCAAAATGCAATTGTCAGTTTCAAAATTGCATTTGTGAAAAAAAAAAAATGTTCGATGAAATCGTCATAACAGCTAAAAAGGGAATTTAAACGTTTGTCTATGGTTATTTTTTACAATGAAAATATAATATAAAATATTTTGTTCATGTATAACAAACTTTGTTAAGCCATGTAAACTAAATAATTGCAATTAAATTAATTTAAAATAAATTTTATACGATAATTATATGTATTTAATAAACTACAAAAATGAGCATTTAAATTTTCATTGAACTCAATTTTAATCAATTGGCATTGTAAAAATTGACAATAAGTTAATAGACCTTTCTAAAAATAACATAAAGCACTTTATAATATTTATCTTCAGCGTTTCAAAATTCGAATTCACACGCTAATGATAAATATGTTAAGCTTTAAAATCAATGATATTGTTGAAGTGGAAATATTATCATTATTATGAAACTAGCTTTAATAGTTTTCTTGTAATGATTATATGATAAAGATAAAAAGGATAAAGAAAAACTCATAACGAAGGATTAAATATTAATATTTTAACTCGTCAATCAAATTTTTTTCTTCTGTTTCGTTGAAAATATCAATTGAAAATTTAGTTTTGGCAATCTAACAAAAATTATCTGCTCAGAAAATTTTAATTCTTTTAAACTTCTATAAGAACTGTTTTAGTAAAATACAGAAAATATGTCCCTTTCAGAAATTCGTATAATAGTTTATTCATTTTAATTGACTACATTAGTTGTGGAAAATTGATATGATATAAATTCTACATAATTTTTACAGGTTTGAAAGTCACTCTTTTTTATGTCAAAAATTACAATTATATAGTAGTTAGAAAATTTGTTTATAAAAAAAAAGTTTTATTAGATTAAAAAATTGTTTATTATAAACAGAAAATTCTTAAAACAAGAAATCTCAGTTTAAAACAATCTGTGTTTAAATAAACATTGTTTTTATCCTCTTATTAAATTTAAAATCAAATCTAAAATTATTTATCAACAACTGTAATATATTTCAATCATGACCTTATGTTGAATGAAGAAATTCGTTACTAAATTAATGTTGGTATTCAATTCAAGCTCATATCATTTACTTACTCTACCATTAATAAGTAGCGTATTTTTGTTATGACTATTTGTTATTTTCTGCGCACTTATTCAATGATTGATAGTATACAAGTTTAACAGTTTTTTACATTACAATTACAACAAAAATTCTTGCGTGTTGAGACGTGAAAACATGAGAAAGAAGTGGATAAGTTCAAAAGAAAATTGTACGATTAATGGCTTAGCTGTCTAACTTTTTTGATTTATTACTTTCGATTTTTCTAATAAATGATGACTAAATCTTTCAAAAATAGTTGCGGGAAATATAGTTTTTGTTACATTTAATTATAATTTTGGGCGATCAATTTTAACCACAAGTTATTACGTTGTGGGAAAAGTGACATATATTAGCACGAATTTACAAAAAAAAAAAAATGTAATTGAAGTAAAAAATGTTACTTTTTTATTTCATTTATTTAGTATTTCTTTTAAAATTAAAATCTAATTATAATTTGAAATTGATTTATATCATTGACATTGCACATTATAATTTTTTTTCTAAGAAATCCTTCTCAAAATATTGCTTCTTTTAAATCTTCCTTATCTTTTTGTTAATAAATCATTTGAATAAAATAAAATTTAATTTATAAAAGTCTTCATTGAATTCAGAGCCGATTCATTTCCAAGTATTTTTGACTTAATTCAGAATTTGATTCAGCCGAAATATTAGAAGCTAGATATTTAAAACTTGTTGAGAGTAAAGTGAGAAGAATAAATGAATAACTTAAGAGTATTTTAATACAAGAAGTTCTCTATTTAAAAGCCTCATTTAAGCGGTATGCACAGAATAACTCTATTTAAAATATTTTAGGTTTCATAATATTATTCAATGAAAATTATAATGTATTCATTGGGGTAATACCCCAATAAATCGCTTATATGTTAATATGCATAATAAACCAACTATAACTTAAGGAGTAGAAATATTAAATATAATGATATTAAGAAACTTATGAGAAAAATTAGATGTATATTCGAAAATGAAATTTAAAAAGCAGCTAACAAGACAGTGCATATAAATTACAACATGATCTGAAATTAACATATGAAATTAATCAAGTAAATTTAGTTTAAATTAATCAAGCAAAATTAGTATAACATATATGTAAAATTATTGTTTGATTATTATAGATATTAAATGTGTTATGAGTCAATTTTTATCAATCTCAGTGCATGTTTATTTTTTAAAATACATTTATCACATTCTACTGCATCAATTATAGCAATATATAATATTCAAATTTAATTATTATTGGTACATACCACGTAAATAGGTATTAAATTACATAATTACAAAGTTTTTTAATATTTTTTATAAATTATAATAATTGCGTTTAAAATTATAATAACTACAGAAAAGTTATATTAAAATCAAATACAGCTTTCTATATCTGATTTTTAAACAGAGTACTTGAAATAAATAGCAATTTGTTATACGTCCTAAATATTTTAATTTCAAATAGGAAAAAAATTACTCCGACATTAAACCACTTTTAAGATATAGTTTACTGAAATGTATTATATCAATGTTACAATGAAGTTTAATTATTTTCGTAATGAGTTCTTACTCATTATTTATTATTCACTTTCAATCTAACCAATAATAGATTGTAAGTTTGCCAGAGAAAATCAATAAAAAGTCAGAAATTCACGAAAAGAATCTTTTTGAAAGGAAATGAGTTTTGGAACCCTAATACTGTACTTTAATATGATACTTGTTGTTGCTTAAAATAAATGTTTCATTTCTGTTTTCAATAACATTAATGGAGGAGAAACTTTAATTAAATGCATCACATTTATCTTAAGTTGATATGATATTATTTTGATTTACGCATGAGTGTATGCTGAATGAAAAATTTGTTAAATTAAATTAATTTTTAATTGAAAATTACAAAGATTTTTTGAAAACTATATACAATTTAAATGAATAAAAACCGATGTACAAATTTTACATACAATACAAAAAACATTCGATAATTAATATTAAAAATTACTTATTAATATCTTATAATTACTTATAATGAAAATTTATTGTAATTCATATAGTATTCACTATCACCGATGTAATATGGTTTCAACAGTATTTTATTTTAAAGTTACAAATTTTTATCAAATTAATGGTAATTATATCTTCGAAACAATTGTGCAAAAAAATTTCCTATTTTTGGGAAATCGATTCCAAGTCGTTTACTATTTTAGATCATGAAGAAACCCAGATTAATTTTAGGTCATGAAGAAAATTTAAAAATAATCTTTTCAAATTATTATTTCACACAAGATTTTCTATTACAATGCCATAAAAGTGATATATGTATTCCAAAATGATAATGATGTAACTTTCTGAAAAGAATCAAGAATATTGCAAGTAACTTAAGCAACACTAAATCCAAAGTTTCAAAATACTATTGTTTTCTGCACAAAAACTTGTCTTAATCGTATTTGAATAATTTTATTGTCTTTAAATCTGTGAGTTATTCGTATTCAATCACAAAGGCCTTAACGTTAATTTAACGCCTACTCTCTCTCTCTCTTTCGCAATAATAACCTTCTAAATGCATGCAATTCAGTATATTAATGTTTTTTATTGTTAAAAAGTAATGATCTCATTTTGAAATTAATGTAAGGAAAACTGTGAAAATTTTTAAATACTTTTGCAAAAACTGTAACAAATAAAGGACAATGACATTGTTTTAATTCATTTTAAAAACTCCTCTTGTATTTGTTTTCGTTAAAGACTGGCTTTTCACAAATTATATTAATTAAGAACTCTCAAAAATATGTAAAATTTCTATGCCAGGAAAAAATGCAGATTACAAAATTATATTTTTATTCAAAAAATATAGTATACAATAAATAAGCAATTAAAATTTCAAGAAATTTGAAAGCAAAGCTTCTGAGAAGTCAATGCCCATAACAACCCTTTTTGTCAAAATTAGCAGCACTTGGCGGGATGTCAACAGTTTAGATACTGAATCAGTGTACTTCCTCTAGTGTCACAATACATCGATAGAAGAGATTGGCATCTAGTGACCAGCTAGTCATACAGTAATAGTTAACCAGATATTTCTGTTTATGAGAAATCTAGAAAGTAAAAGCCAGGACAACACATGAATATTTTATGTATCAAAGTAATCCCAAATAATATTGCGAACATCAGGTCAGGCGAAAACCAACTGAATCATAGGGTTTTTTACTTCAGAATGTTTACTTAATTTAACATATTTTAATTCAATTCAATACTAGTTGATTAAGATATTTTTTTAATTTAGTTTATAAAGCAATCCTATCACATGTCACAAAATAAGAATTCTGAATTTAAAAAAAATAATTCATAGAAGTATAGATTTTTATTTCAGAAATAAAAATTAATATTAAGTTTCAGTGCAGTTAAATTATTACAACATTATATAAAATAAATCCAACGTGAAAACTATTCAAATTCAGGTAATATATTCTTAGCATATTGCACTTTTCTACCTTGAAATATTATATTTGTGTGTTCAAATATTTCACTTTCCCTAAGAATATTGTAAAAATGTGATTCTGAAAACACTGAAATTAGGGCAGGGGGCTACACTTTTGTAAACATAATAAAATATTTTAAAGTTTCTGTTATATAACTGCCATCATGCCGTTAAAAAATTGTAATAAAGAGTGCACATTACGATATATATTTTGTATTAATTGAATAACTTTTGATTGAGAAATAAAATGAAACCTATCTAATTTAAAATAGTTTCTTGATAATTGAAAATAATGTTACTGTAAAGTTACTGTCTTGAATAGAAATAATTATCATTGAAAATGCATTACTAAGTATTAAACTGATTTTCTAGCAATTTCACAGTGAATTTAATACTTCTCATGGCATGAATCAATTTTATAACACTGTTAACACACTTTCCGTCTTTTAAATGTTATTAAATCCATGTTTATACTGTCAGCTTTCTACAAAAAATAATGATTAATATGATTTAAGATTATCGCATAAACATATATTTGAAAAAATAGTCATTTATAATTACTTGTGGAGTTATACAAAATTTCAGTAAAATAATAAAAATCTATTGTTAACGTTATATGAAAATATAATAAAAATGTTCTTTTTTATCAAGAAGAAATATTTTTTTTAGAATTCTTTTATCAACATCATTCAAGGTGTATTTCACCATCGATAGTGTTTAACAATGTAAAACTGTGTGGTCAAATCAACACCAAAAAAATGCAAAGAATGTGCTTTTAACCACTGAAAAAAACCTCGTTATTTATATAAATCTCTTATTTGAGAAGTATTGCACCGGTAATTTGTACTTACAAAGAAAATGTTAAAAATACTTGCAATCGCTTTCTTGGAAGAAAAAGGTGCAATAAAAAAATAACACTTATCACTTTGGTTTTGAAGAAATCCGGCCTTAACTGAGGCAGTAAATCATTTAGGGTTTTGAGGTGCACCCAAAAGTCCGTTAAGGATCCTGGGTGGCGACGGTTGGGAAATGTGGGTGGAGGTTAGAGAGTACAAAAGATAGTTATCTGATTTGATGTATAATCGCAATTCTATTAACATCTTTGGTCTGAGGTTATATCTAATCCCCGGGTGACCCACGTGACCTATAATCAGGAACTGTCCTTTGCATGTTTGAGCTTTTATGCACGCTTAGTAGGGTTGTTGCAAATATTATTGCAAGAGTTACCAAGAGCGCCAAGCAAAAGTGGGAATTTAGCAAACATTTTTTGCTTTTATTTTTAGTAAACATAGAGAAATATTCTCTTATTTAATAAATTAGAGTTGAAATTAGTTTTGCTCACTAATGATCTTGTTTTCATTAGTTTTGTGCATTTGTTTATTTAAAAATGTATGTATTAACATTTTTAAATATATAAATGCACGTTTTTTGCTACATACAAAAACTCTAAATAAATGTACTAATCGATATATTTATTTTTTAATATTAAAACACATTTTATTTATCTTGTATTTAAATAATATACCATCAAAATTTGCCATTATTCTTATCCTAAATAGATATCTTGATTAAATTTGAGAAAGTGAGTTTTGATTGTATTTTTATGCATCGTTTAAATGTAAATGTCAAATGTTGTAGAGAGAGAAAAAACGAGAATATAACATTTTTCCTTAATATTCTTGACTAAACAATTATGTATTAATTTTAAATTTATAAACTCGAGTAATAAAATTGTTTCCATTTTTTTTCCTTGTTGTACTCATAATATATAAAATTAGATTTAAAATGAATTGAATTTCTGAAAAGAAAATTTCTGAGATTCAAAATGTGTATTACAAGTTGCCATTCTATAAAAAAAGATATTGAAAAGAAATTTCGAAATATGTTTGATTGAACATTTTAATTCAAAATTTACTTTTGCAATCTGTTCAATTCAACTTCAAAAATATTTATAACATTTTTCATTTCATTCATATTGAGTACAGATTTTAGATGTTGATGTTAGCAATGTATTAAAGCATTAAATTATATTTCTTTCAATAAAATATTTTTTTAAATTAAAGAACATAATTTCAATATTTTCATATTGTATAAAAATAGCACATGCCGATACGATTTATAACAGATATATTATGGATTCTACAGAAAATAATCGAGAAATTAAAAAAATACTTTCAAATTGTTATTTGTTAAGGGATTATGTTTTACAAAATTAAAATACGATATCAGAAATATGAAGCATGAAATGTAGTAAATGTTTGTACTGTCTTCTAAATTAAAGAATGTAAGAAAATTTATTTCTGCATATTTTGCCTTAGAAATTATTAATTACACTAAAAATGATTTCTTCTTGTATAAAGTTTTGTTGCAAATAAATTAAGATAACTTATTTATTTTAATATATTTAAAACAACTTTATTACTTATGAAATATTTTTGTATGTTTTTAAATCTTTCAAAACAAGAAAACTATTTCTTCGTTTCTTTAACAATAAATTTAAGTAGATTAAATTTTACAACTAAATTATATTTTTATCAAAATGTTAGTCTTGATGGTGGAAAATGTTTTTTTTATGATATATTGTTATATCAATCCAATATATTAAATTATTTTAGCAATTTTTATTTTGAAAGAAAGAAAAATTAATGTTTAACAAATAAAATCATAAAAATGTATGTTTTTAATTTTTAAACAGTGAATGATATTATATATTTGTGTAATCAATTATTTTTTAAGATGGATTTAACAATTTATTAAAAATAATTTTTTATATTAAGCTTTACAGTCGCCAATTCAGATATTTTAAACTTGCTGGTGAAACATTTTCGTAGCAAACAGTATCGGAGATGAATTCTTTGGACTGACGAAAACGCAGGCGAACTTTGACTCTATGAGTTCGGCAAAAGCCATCAATAACGCTTGACCGCTTACGATAATGACAGAACCTCCATCTTTCTTAAAGAAAAACGAAAGAAAATAAAGAAATATGTATACCTCAGTTTTCCTTTCTCTAAGCACTTTCCCGTCCAGGTATGGATCAACGAAGGGAGGAGGAGGTATAGTACGGCACGCGCTCGTGCTAGTTGTGCGCACGAGCCAGGGTTAGAGGTCAAATCCGCCCCTTCCACACGCCGCAGAAGATCCGGTCCATAAATATTATCTGTTAAGATACATAGGGGTTTTGTGGGAAGGGGATCATTTGAAGGCGGATGTTGATTTGAGGGTCTTGATTTTGCCACGCGCCCCAAGTCGTACATCCCGTCATTTGTAAATTAGTGCTCATTCAACACTACGTTGTCAAATATATCATAATTTTGTTTAAAAAAAATCCTTGCGTATTCACAATTAATAAATATCATATTGCATTTAAAAAGTAAATGCGTAACATTTAATTCTTGAAAATTTGCATACTGGTTTTCATATATGCGTTTATAACTATCGATATAAAAAATACGATTATTGATTAATATGCAAGTTAAATTTTTATAATTCATATAAAATTATTATTTTTTTTTTGAATTAACTAAACATAAACGTAATAATTTTATAGTGATATATAATTTTAAATTTTTTCAAACATTCACGCGCAAAAATTTTAATATACTTTCTACTATCTTCTTTTTTAAAATATTAATGTTTTTCATAAAATTCAATTTATAAAATAAAGAATTATTGAATTTTTATTTATTCTAACTGTAGATAATGAAAGTAAAAATACAATTAATATGTTTTTAAGTTATCATCTGAGAAATAGTGATAATTTAGAAAACATTTTTTCTGGAATATAATTTGTACATTTAACATGATAGGGGATATTATTCTTTTTTCCACATCTCCTTCATAGCAAAACGTAATGCAAATATCTACAAATAAATTATACAGCAAATATTTACAAAACATCATTGTACTTTTAATTCAACGTAAACAATAATTTTTAATTAAGCTCTATCTTATACAATATATTGTATAAATATAATTAAAAACCTTTGAATAATGTATTAGATTGTTAACAGTTTCATTTTGCCTTAAATATAATAACTAAGCAAATAGAGGGAGAAAAGATAATTCTCAAACTTATTTCACTGATTATTAAATGAGCAATGAGTATTAATACATATAAATATCAATGAAAAAATAATTTTTATAACTCAAATTGCTGCTTACTACATAATTTTTTAAAATGATTTCCTTATTAAAGTTTCAATGAAATGTTTGAGTTATTTTCGATTTAATGCAGTTTGTGTCTTCAAGTTTATAATTTGTATTAACCAGTTTGTCATGCATTGACTAAATTTAAGCTTGTAAATTTACGAATTTTTTGGTACTGTATTCTAACTTAACTTTATTTCAATTAGTATTTTAGGCAAAATATGTTAACGGATAATTCGTTATATTTTTAAATATAATATATACTCTGATATATACTTCGTGTTTTTTTTAACCGCTTTTAGAATGTTAATTGGACAATTAATTATATTATTCGTAAGTTTAACTACAAAACAAGAAACGTTTATTCATTTTAACACGTTGGATATATTTTAAACAAAAATCGTATGCAAATGAATATTTGTATCTGTAATAATAATAATTTTTGTATAGCAAAAAAAGAGGGATGCTTTTTTAACAACCAGGGTAACGTGGCTGTAGAATAAATACGTGAAAAATGTAAATCCTTTTATAGAACTTATTTGCGTGAAAATGTAAGTTAAAATAATAACGAAATAAATTTTATTAAATCATTTTGCTGAAAACGTTTGGTTAGTGAAGGGAATGTGGAAATCCGAAAATATAAATAATTGACTTATGATAATGACATATATGTCATAATATAAATAAATTTTTAAAATTGCAATGAAATTCAATTGTTTTGTTCATTTTTTTAATCTTCATAAAAATGAGAATTTACTTATGAAATATTGTGAAAATTTAAACCAATATAATTCAAGTAAAGGAGCTATTAAATTTTCAGCAATAAGAGATGCCCAAGAGATAATACTGATGTAGGTAAAACAACATATTTAGCCTCTTTACCTTATTGAGTTTAAAATTCATTTGTTAAATTCAAAATAACACATAAATTAGAAGGAAACAATAAATAATAAATATTACATGCATTTAGGAATAATATTTTTCTCTTGAGAATTTATTCCAAAAATCACAATCTCCGATGTTTATTAATAAAAGCATTTCCTATTCTCTTTAGTCTACTAAAAATAAGAGCCTTCAAAAATTTTAATCAGATCAAAGTGATATTTTTTTCTCATTTCTCCGATCTCTTGAGCCCTCAAGTTTATTCATTTGTCTTCCCTCCATTCCTCTGTTTCATTTTTTTCCCTCTTGCAGGGAGAAAAAAAGGGGAAATAAAAGACAAAATAATCCTACCATTCTCATGGGGCTCATTTGGAATCAAATCCTATCTGATCTATTTGTGGGGCTCTAGTATCTCTAACGTTGAGGATATGGGAGAATAGGGAAAAATTGAACCATCATTAAGGGCTGTCTGCTTATTGTCTTTCCTGAGATTGGAGAAGAAATGTTTCGCTGGTTAATATCCCAAAACTATATTTAAAAGCATAATGTACTTCAAGATTTCGTTTTCCTCTCGGGATTAAGGCAGTGCCAACTTTTGAAAATTGGATTTTGAGGACTCAATATTTCACGGAGATTTGCGTGCACTATTCTCTGTTTCCCCTTGGTTTGGTAAAAAGGGAAAATGCAAAACAACGGTTGAAACATTCTAGATTGTGTAATCAGGCATTTTTTTCGCCGTTTATTTTGTAAAAATAATTGATTTTGTATAGATAATTGATAAACTTTTAAGCGTTGCTTGATACTTTATGCAACTATTATCTATATTCAATCTGCAAAATACTTTAATGCATGATTGAAAATCGAGATAACTATAATATTAAATGTTAAATAAAACAAATTTAAGAAAAGTTTACAAAAGAGCAATAAGTAAAAAAATAATTAAAATTTATTTCCAAAAAGATTTTAATTGTTTATCGAGCGAAATGAGTGTTGCAATAAGTAGAGACAAATATTATCAGTATAAAAAATTTTTCATCGTTTATTTTAAAAAAATGGTAAGAATGTTTCAGGAAATATACATAATTTTAAGAAAGATTTCGTGGAAAAAAATATCTTTAATTGCATTACAAAATAAACAACTAAGAGAAAACTTGTTAAAAATAATATAGCTGAACTCTTTAGTGGGGAATTTAATCCAAAAAAATTTTTTGTTGCATTAAAAGTTTTGAGAATATTGAGAAAAATATAATAATAAACTATATCGTCAAATTAAAATGAAGCGTAGAGTTAAATTGAACATTAATCAAGTTCCAAAACTAGCTTGAATTGCATATAAAGGTACTTAAATATACAGTTGGAAAGTGTCAAAAGAAAATACTCTTGCACTACATTCTCAAAATTAATTTCTCTTTATTTTATCAATGCATACAGTGTGTGATGAAAATCTATTTATATAGCTTTCATAATCAAAAGTTGTCTGTAGAACATATAACAAAAATAAAAAAATTAAAATTATTATTGTTTCATATTACCAGGAAAAAAATATTTAATAACACTATGATTTAAATTTATTTCTTTGCATAAATTTAAGAATGATATTACACTTGAAAAACATATATTAGAATTGTATTTGTACTTCACTGTATATTTATGCAATGTATGCAAATGCTCTTTAAAATTAACCATACATGTATGTAAAATTATTGCCAGTTTTACATACAATAAACTATACATGCATATGAAATAGACAATAATGTTTTAGAATGAAGGGTTTAGTAAATGGAAAAAGTTTAAGCAAACAATTTAATAAATGTTTCAGTAGCAGTGAATTATCTTAATAAATGTTTCAGTAGCAGTGAATTATCTTAATAAATGTAAAGAATGAAAGTTTAATATTTTAAAAATTAAAAAGTGCATTACATTTTTCAAAAATATATAAAAAAAAGTTGTTAATGTATTTACTTTTCTTCTAAATTTTCCAAAAGATAATATTAAGTTTAGAATATATAATGCAAATTTTATAAATTTAATTGTCATTGTTAAAATGTCTTTCGGAAATCCAAATCTAATGTTTTTACAATATTAAAACAACTTAAAGTCAGTAAAAATATTAATGTAAATGTCTTATAAATATCATTGATTGTAATGTTGTTATACATTTTGAATTTCTTTTTGTTAGTAAAAGTATTAATCTAATATAAACATTCCCTTCATTATGATCTGTGCAAGATTTTAAATAATAAATAAATTATCTGTAAAAACTCAGGGAATTCAATAATTTACATCTGTTAACTTTATCACTTGATATATTTAGAAAATTCAAATTAAATTTCAAAATATTTATTATTTATTTTAAAATAAAACTACAGAAAAAATCTAGAATGTATCGCTAACATTTGCTGGATGTTAAAAAATAAATTGAACTCGTTAATTTACTTTTGAATATGCAAAATGATGCTTTTAAGAGAAAATTTGAAAATGGTCGTGTATTTTAAGAAACTAATTTTATTTCAATTTCTTAATTTTAAATTTAAAAATAAATCATTTTAGATAAATTAATTGCTTAAATTTGTACATAGATATACATATTTTAATTCAATATATTTTCAGCAAATATGACTTTATTATTTTATAATTTTAAGCATTATTAGTAATTTTACTTGTTAAATTCTTCCTACAATTCAATAAATATTAATATGATTTTTTTGAATTTACTCACCCAAAATAATTTTTTTATGTTTGTTTTTCTACAAATGATGTTTATACAAAATAATATTTAGATAGTAGATATAAATGCAAACGAAATATTTTTTTATTGAAATACACATTTATGCGAAATAACATAAAAATAATAAGGATTTATTTGGAGTGGCCAAAGATGAACAATTTTATAATTCATTTTGTTCGAAATATCGAGGCTTGAAAAAAATGAAAATAAAAAGAAAGAAGACGTGAAACTCTAAACTACACAACAAAGCAATAAAAAATTGTGATAGAATGAAACAAGTCACAGGTCCTGACCTTTATTGCCACCCTAACCTCAAAGGTTAAGGTGCTGCGGCACGCTTCACGAGGAGGGGGTGCCCCGTTCTACAGTCACCCATCCCGTGACCCCCAGAGCATCAGGAAGGTCATCATCAAACTCCCTTACGCGCATGTGGAATTCCACACTATAGCCGGCAAAAGACCGAAAAGCGGTTTACACAATGCGAGCGTGCGACACGATAATCGTGAGCTCTCATTGGCGCTCACTAGAGTACTTACCCACCAATCCGGAGGTGGATTCAAGAAAGGGATGAAGAAGTAACAATAAAGAAAGATCCGTAGGGGATTCGAACCCGGATGCGCAACGCAATTTCGTGACATTTGAAAAGTGTTATGTCGTGCTCAGTGTGATTTGGTTTTTAAATTATAGTAAATCGTGACGGTTACCTTGATTTTCCGTAAAAGATAAGTCTGAAATTTCGTAGTATTTTTGCAATGTTTTGTTTTTCAATTCCTTACTTAAGTTTATTTAAGTGAATATATCATAATTAAGAGTTATAACTTCATTTAAGTCCAATTTAACTTTCTTGTATCATAAAAAAAGGACTAATCATTAAATATTCTTTGAATTAAAGTAAGATGAAAATATAATTCCCTATACTTTACAAAGAAATAGATGTATCATCAAAAATTTAAATTCTTACCCTTTATAAGAGTAAATACTACGATTACGAAAATAAAATATTTTTACTCATAATTTCAAAATCTATAAATTAAATTTTAACTTATTAATTTCCTAAACAGAAAATTTTATATTTTACACATCAATAGATGTTAAAATTATAAAAATATATTTCATAAATTACAATCGACAAATAAATAGTAAAACTATTGACAAATGTATATATATATATATATATATATATATATATATACATTGTACGGAATATTTTTTTAAAAAATGTTTTACTTTTATTTTAATGATAACGTATTTTAAATTAGCTGTTAATTTTTATTTCTTTCCATATTTTAAATAAAATTCATTTTTTGCTTAACATCATGCATTTAAAATATTTTTTATTGTACAAGTTTTAGAACTTACTATCACTTGCATTATTTCAACTAGCAAAGTGAAAGATTAAGACGATTTTATCTTATCAAGTCAAATTGAAATCACTCAAAATATGTTTAAAGCCATTTATTCACTTGGTTTCCATTTAGGGGTGACAAACTCAATAGAAATATTTTATGCACCAAAATAACCTCAGCATATGATAAATATGATATATATAGCCAACATTATACTGTCAAAATTAAAAGTCGCACACGAGGTTGTAATAAGAATTGGGACCGAAATGCTGAATATGAATAGAAAAATATTTTCTCGGAAGCATGATTGGAACATAGATTTTGATGAATAAAATGTAATACACAGATACATAAAGATAAGTACAAAAACAAAAATAAATGAAGAAATTGTTCACAGATAAAAGATTATTTAATCACTTTTTATTTGAACTTTCAGGAATTTTAACTACTTCCCGAAAATAAGACATACATGTAAAAAAAAAATAAAATTAATAATGTCAAACGGAGAGAACATATTTTCCTGAAGTATTTTGAAAGTATCTTTAAGGATAAAATTTTAATGTTGCAAAAGGAAAAGCTGTCTGAATACTTCCATTTTTTATGAATATTTAAAATAGATCTTTTGTACTTAATTTATATTCATTAGATTCTTTGTAACTTGTTTCCCATAAAATGATGGAAAATTGAGTGCTCTGTTAGTTTCTGTATTAATTATTTTAAAATTTGAATAAAATAAAGAGACATTTTAAATTTTATATAACAAGAGCTATTGTTCATTCTCTCTTTTCAGGGGATAACAATGTATTTAATGAAATGCTTATGAAAATATGGAAAAATGTTTAAAAATATTACTGAAAAATACATCAGAAGATTACGGAGATTTTAGTGCATGATGTAAGCATTTCTATCGTACAGATTTCTAAATGATAGAAATGTTGCTTAAAATAAGTTTTAAGCAACATCTTTTAAAAAGTAGTCATTATGGATAAAACATTTGTTTTTAGAGTGAGAAAAACAAAAACTATTTTGTAGAAAATGAGTGGATATGTAATGTAAAATGTACTGAGATAATGGATAGATTAAAATAGCAGAATGGTTTGAAATGTAATCTCGCTTACATTTCAACATGGTCTAATTGTTGAGTACCATTCTTTTCGGGCATAAAGTTCCGGATTCGAACCCAGTCACCGAGGAACAACAGGTATGGGCGTTGTCCTGTGGTTCAATTCGTCCAGTGGTTGCTGAAATGCCTTTTCTAAAATGCTTAGTCTCAATTAGAATCCTGATTCATTTCTCTCTATCTTTCTCTCTCTCACAAACACACATGGAAAAGTAATAAGCTCACTTTTGAAATTCAAAATAAATTACTTTTTAAAAAGCATGAAATTTACAGTTAAACCTAGCAAATATTCGGATATATTTATGATAATGCCATTCCCTTCCAGAACATGAATATATTCGTATTGCTTGCCATCTTAAGAATTTCTGTAAGAGTTCGAAATAAAATTGTATAGCAATACAGGATCACAGTTTTTTCCAAAATTTAATTGCTTAGATCAAAATTCTTATCGGATTTTGATAAGAAAACAAATCCAAAACACAGGATGTTTAAGCACAGGAGTGATAACTATTATAAGGATTAAACATGTTGGTTACATATTCAAGAAGTTCCTAAATAGATATTAATTATACTAAAAGGTAATTCAATTAATTTTATAATTAAATTACCTTTTCATATAATCATTATCTCTCATCCTTAAAAATTTTTTTACATAATCTAATACAATAAAGAAAAACAAAATATTGTTATATGGGTGCACATACATATGACGAATTTCAAAGCGACTCTTTTGTGTTATAAATTTCGTTTAATACTTCGTTACGTTTAATAATAATTTCGTTTAATAATAATTTTACTTACGTTTAATAATAATTTCGTTTAATTGTATCATATTTAAACATTTGTTAAAAATGTGTAAGATTTTGCTAAACATAAATTTTTTGTTAATTTTAACAAAAATATTAAGAATGGTATAATAAACTAGAATTCAGATATTAATAAATGGACACTTATATACTGCAAAATAACACTCTCGCAAAATTTTGTGACCTCTACATAAAAACAGAGTCTTTTTTCCTTTTTGCGCTGGTGTGGAACTGAAATCGGCTGAATAAAAAGAAATGAAATTTATATCAGAATGTTGGTCCTAGGGAAGATTAATTTTTATAAAAAAAAATTGATTTCTGAGTTGTAAGCAATGTTATCTGTATTAAACATTGATTTGAGCTTCCTGAAAAATCCATTTTGGAATTCCCACTATAAATTCGAAATGTGTGATTATTTTCCCGTTTAAAAATTTGTATAAAAACAGGCCGGAAAAATATTTAAAGCACCGGATCCAATCTTCTGCATTCCCATTATGTAATTTCTTAGAAGAAATAAAGATAATTAACATTTTTACTTTTTCAGAGAAAGTGTATTATTTTACCTGCAATATACGCTTTGCACTACACGCTGGAAATAGAATTGAATTTGGAGGAAAGAATCTCGATTTCACTGTTATATACTTTTGAATCTAAAAGTATTATTCAAATAACCTATGACACATTTAATTTATTTTTTGCTGAGCTCTACAAAAATTCGTATTTTATGATACAAAGCAGCGTTTTGGACAAAACTAAGTAAGTAGAAATTATCATAACTTTTCTAATTAGCAATTTTTATCTTAAAACTTTGTTCACTCTTCTCGCAAGAAACTACACCATGCAAAAACTGGTGATCTTTGCCTTAAAGTTAATAAATGAACATTTGAGAAGTCTTAAATTCTCTAAACAAAGATATCTTTTGTCTTTTTTATATTCCAAAAGAAAAAATATTATAAATGTACATTGGAAGATGCAAATTGCAGAGAAATAAAAAATTTCTGTATGAACTTTTAGAAATTAACTTGTCACTCGTAACATCTTTTATGAATTGTTATTTTTTTAGGTACACCAACAACAAAAAGTTTATTCTAAATTAGCACGTAATAATAAGAGGTGAATGTAAACTAACATTTTGGATAAATCACAAGATAAATAAATGTAAGAACAAAATGAGAAATCTTATACAAAGCAAATATATAGATGGTTTCAAATTTAAGGGAATCGAATTTTATTTATATATTTGTTATAACAGAGTAATTTTTACAGCATTTTTCTTCCTTTCATAAATTAATCTCCTATTACAAGTGAGATAAAAATAAAATAGCATCTTCATAAAAATTAAACGAAAATCTTGTTATAAAAAAAGTAATAAAGCACTGCAACCTTACTTCATTACAGCATGAAAAAAAAATAATAAAGTTGACAAGGCTGCTTGAGGGAGAAAAATTACTCTCTCTTCTCTGTTTATTCTTAAAGGAATTAATATTCTTATTCTGAGAGTTTTACAAAATTTAAATGTTCAGTTAAAAGAAAAAGTGTTACATTTTTCTTTCACCATAAACGTCAGTTAACACGTAATTTAATTATACTATAGTCTGGCATTTTTGTTTTTGGTAGCCTCCATATTTAAATAATTATGAATACAAATTAAAGTAAGTAGTTCTTTAAATATCAGAGAAAGAGATTTACTCCCCGCGGATCATCATCAGGAGATTTAATGAAGACGGAGGAAAAAAACAAAATATGCGTAAATGTGGATGATTGCTTTTGGCATTTTGAAACAGTTAGGGAAATAAGGAAAAATTTGATTAGTTTATGTACTGCAAGACTGAAGAAAACAATTTATTTTTGCATCTCCATTTCAGACTTAAAATAACTAATACCTCTCAGAATCATCAATTATGATTATTTCTGAAATAAAAATATTTTGTTTATATGAAATCAAAAGAGTTTTTGTAATATAATTATTCAATTATATATCTAATTGGCAATGTTCATATAAGCTTACAAAGTCTTTGATTTTATATTAATAAATTTGATTATGTTTTAAAAGTAGGATTTCTAGTTTTAATTAACAGTATTAATCGAATATTATCAAGTAAATACAACGCTTTCTAAGCCTTAATGTTAAAAGTAAATATATATTGTAATCTAGTCCAACTTCTCACAAGATTATCCTATGAAAAACCATTCACATTCAATGATTTTTAAATAAAATTGAATAGTTATTTTATCCATGAGTTAAAATAAAACTGAATATTAGTTTAGGATTTATTGTTAATTTAATTGATAAATCCTAAACTTAGTTTAGATTAAATGTTAATCTTTGTCATCGGTCATCAATCCTTTTGAATATAATGCTGTATGTTTTTAAGCTGAAATCATCTGCTTCATTTAATGCTAAAATAATAATAATCATAAATTATCCTATGTGTGAGAGATTGCTTAACAAAATGATATTATAGACAAAATGGTAAGGAGCCAATAGCATGCTAAATGAAATAATAAAATAATTAATCATTGATACTTAAATTTTAATATTCATCCACAAATGTGCAAGTGAAAAAAATAATAGTGAAACATTTTTTTTTTGATACATTTTAAATTGTTGAAAAGTTTTTGTAATATAATTATTCTTTATTAAATATTCTTAATAATATAATAAAGTTTTTGTAATTTATTAAATAATTTTAAAATGGTATTTTATTAATTAATATGATTGTTTGCAAAATAAGAAATTGGTTTAGAATTTTTCTTTAAAATTATATTCTTTGTTTTATAATAAAAAATTATTCAGTACAATTATTTTTATTTTATTTTAGGCAAATAATTCCGGTGACTTAGGGATTATATAATCGATAAAAATATACCTCATTATAGGCAGATTACTCTAGGAATGATCGTGATTCAAAAAAAAATTTCTTGGTATAAGCAATAATAAGTACTATAAATCCGTTAAATAATCATGACTTCTTATCTCACTTTCCAGATCATTTGATGGTAAAGTAACTTTCTACAGTTCCAGACGTTATTTATCCATTGTTTAAAATAATATGTTATTCATAAGGGTAGTTGACGGGATATATTTCTGATCACAGTTAATAGATAATTATTTTGCACTAAAATACCATGGATGCATTTTAATAATGAGTATGTAGTGACATGCATTTAAAAAATATATGAATTCGGAAAATATTTCACACACTTTATCCGAAACAGTTGCTATTCATATCTATTTCTTAAAATTATTTTCTCGGCAAACATAATTCAGACATCTATGCTCTTCGATATTTATGCATATATTCATAGTGGAATGAATTTATGATGGATATTATATGGAGATTTCAAATATCTAATGAATAAGGGTTCTCCGTAATCATAATAATGCCACCAATTGCATTTGACGATTTCCTAACGGTTGTTGTTCCCCATGAGACAGCCTTTAATACAGTGAAATGATGGTATAATATTAATACTTTTCCAAAGGTAGGGGAACCTTGACAATTTGCGTTTAGTGATTGGACACTTCTTCCAATAAATGGTTTTAATATTTTATAAATAATGATATAAAATTCGAAAAGACAGGAGGATATGCCTCATAAAATATTTAATTTTAATTTATGCAATTGCTGCATGATAATATACTAGAACTAAACTATTCAGATTCATAGAAAATGAATGATATTAATTTTAGCAGGTGATTGTTGCAACAGTCTTCAAAATGTTATCAAATAAACAAAATCCTCCATAGGCAGTAAATGTTTCTATTAATATTAACAAATCATTGAACTATTTGTTGTACTACACTTCACTAGACATTAAATATGATTAATATTATTTGAAACGAAAGCTAGAGGAATAGAAATATCCATAAAATATTTTGGGGAATGAGAAATTAAGCTGAAAAGGGATAAATATAACCACAAATTAGCTGCTCAATAACGAAATAAATAGTAGAAAACAGAAAACTGTAAAGGACATCCCTGCCAAGTTACCATTTACATTATTTATCATAATTTGGTAATTATGAAATAAGTTTTAAGAAATGCGTATATATCCAGACACACGCACACTCAAATCAATTGCGTATATATGTTACTACATCAGTCATAATATTCTGATATGCGAAAATTTATTTTAACCATAAGCAAATTTTTGCAGGATAAAATACCATTTTTAAATCTAAATTATAATTACGAATTATATTTTTACAACTTTTCGAGAAATAATCATATTTATTAGGTTAATTTCAATAATATTGTACATGAAATTATGATAGATGTTAAAAAATGATTCAAATTATCCCTCATGGCAAAATGTAACTGCAGAGTAACAAACTCTCAGCATCGAGCTTCAAAAAAATTCATTAAATTGATTGATTTACATTACTGAATATGATTATTTGAGACACGAGTAATTATTTGAAATTCACGTTAAAGTTGTTTATTTTAATTTTTATGATTTTTAAATATGTAAGCACAGATACAATTTAATCTTATATATAATTAAATGTATCAATCATAAAATATTAATTTCCATAGTAAATTTATTTTTTAAATTAAAAATTAATGAGTTTCATCTATTCTTGAAACAATAGCATTAGCTCTGAAGCTACGGTACATGAAACTATACTTAACATAAAGATCCTTTTGATAGTTTCTGCATTAATTATTGTAACGAGAAATAATTTAATTGGTGGTAAAAGTATGAATTTTTACTAAGAAAGCATTATAAACAATTTACAAATAAACGACTATTTTTGAAAACAATTAAAATTAATTTAAAAAATATTTCGGAAAAGAAAATAAATATTTTATATAAACTCATTATATATTCATTTTTTAATTTATATTTGAGTCAAAAGAAAACCTTAATGTGAAAATAATAGATATTAATGTTAAAAATTTATAAGTTATCAGTAAGTAACTATAGAAAGTGATAATACAAAATACACACATAATTGTTGTCTCTACGCTATTAGAAAGACTCGTGCTACATTTTAAAAATTTTAAACTATGTCTAAAATTATTCTGGCCTTAAATTCTAATATATATAATATATATATTCTTTGAATTATTAAGTACTTTAATTTCTAGTTTTCAATTTGTTTTTCAAATTTTGACATTAACTTGTATATCTATCCGTTTCCAACAAAACAATACTTTGAAGCATACTTGTCTGGATTTATAATATCATATAAGAATTATTTTGATACACACTATTTGTAATCAATTATTAACTTTTGTATCTTAAGTCTTAAGAACCAAATATTTCTCCAAATAACCAAAGAAATAATTCTTTCATGCCAAAGAAATAATTCTCATTTGGAATAACTATATATATTTAACTATAATGAAAGAAATTAAAATTATATTTCAAACTGTTCAACAAATGCGATTGTAGTGAAATAATACTTTCAGAAGGATTAATTAAACTTCCATTAATTTAAAACATTTAAATCAGAATTCTTAAAGATATTTGGAAGAATTAAAGTTAATGTAAGAATAATTAAAGATGACTCAAATTATGTTTAACGAACTGATAAAATGTGCTGTTCAAATGCTTTGAAATAATGTTAGCAAATAAATTTGAATTTGTTGAAAATCTAAGCAATTTATATTTAATGTAAAACATGCACAAGTAATACTTGTGCATGTTTTACATTTTGGGATTTCTAAATAAGTAATACTTATTTAGAAATCCCAAAATATATATTGAAAGATTTCTACATTTTATTTGAAAATATAAACGTTTAAAAAAACATTAAAATAAGGTTTGTATGGCATATTATAAGTTTGAGTAATTTAAAATTATGACCGACTTAGTTGCACGATAAGCAAACATATTTTATTCAGCTAATGAGAAATATTATCAGTAGATACGAAAGGTTATTACATTTTAACTACTACTTACTTCTTGGCAGGAAAGTTAGTGAGTCTTCGTAATTTATAAGCATAAGACACATTGAGGTATCATTTCACTTGGAGGACATTGCAATTGCGACATATTTTACCTGTTAAGGCCAACATCAGTAAACACTATGGAACTTAGGTTGGGATTCGAACCCATACATTCGAACGATGAAAGAGAACGCTATAATCCACCAGGCCACCACGGCTTTCATGTTTTAAGCATAACATGATCCATTTATAAATTGTTGAAATTTGTGAAGCAAGTTTCGATATGTAATAAGTTTTATTTTTGTTTTATTCTCCTTTTAGATATGTGTATGAGGATTACAAACATTTGTATTCATACAACATTATTCAAGAAATGAGACTGTGAAATAAATAAAAATAATTTATTTCATTGAGTTAATCAATTATTATTTGATAAGATTGAATTTTTGTTGATATAATAACAAACTGGCATTGCTAATATTTGCATACAATTCATTTAAATATGGAATCATACATTTTTTAACCTTTCCTTTCTTTTTTATTGAACAAATGAAACAGAGTTTAACATTTTTAGAAAGAAAATTCTTTGTTTTGAGGTAGATAATAAACATTTGTAAGAATCAAGAAAGTTTATAAGGCTTGCTCACAAATTAAGGAAATTTTACAGAATTAATGATAATGATGTTTTTTGAAATCTAGAGTTTAACGTGCAGTGGAATTTACATAATCTTGTATATCTATTTAAAAAAGTAATTAAAAATTTGTTTTAAATTTCACTATAAATCAACAAATTGGCATATAAGATAAATATTCAGGTGATAAAAGATTCCATTCCTGTTTTATCATGAAGAAAATTAAAATCACGTGGATTACATTGAATCAATACTCTAATCTAAATGTTCAAGATTAATTTAAGAATGACATGACAGTATTTGTTGTTGTTGTTGTCGTGTCTATAAGTAAGTGTGAAGTGCAAAAAACGAAAAGTCTAAAGTCTACCAAAAGACAGTATTTGTAAGAGTAATATAACCAATGGCATTGAATTGACAATTAAATCAAAATTCATGAAAATATCCTGATAGCAGAATATTTTTATTTATTGGAAAAAAATTATCTCATTTAAATTAAAAAATTTAGATTAATTGTTTTAAAATAGTGTACATCACACTATTTGAAAAAAGCAATTGCTAAAATATTATCAATAGATTTTTTAAGAATTTTACCGTGATTATAAAACATTTTTTATAATTTAAAATACGTAAAATAGATATTTTTTTGGATTTGGTGGTACTCTGATATTATTAAAAAGAGCTATATCTTTTCGTAAAATATTTTTGAATATTTACACAAATTATTCAAATATCATTGTTGTTTTTTTATTAAGAGTGCAATAATAAAACAACAATAATTGCCTTGTGTCGAGAATAAATAATTATATCAGATAAAGAAATTTAAATATCATTTTTATTCATTTATAACTTTTCATTTGTATTTTTAATTGCATAAATTAATCTTATTAACTTATTAGAAAAACTATCTGAGGATAAAGAAACAAAGCGCAATAAATTGGATCTAAATTATTTTACCCATCAGAAAAAAAATCATCCTGATCATTTAAATGGGTTCCAGTACTTCTGGCATGACTTACGAAGAGAAGATCAATAACTCTCGAGACGCCCTCATGTTGGAACTACAGTGATAGTTTGAGATGGTTTTAGTTTCTCTCTAAGCAACAATACAGGAATTTGCACATATTCGTTTAAAGCTTCAATTTAAAATTTAGAAAAAGCAAATAATTCAGTATGGCAATTCTTCAATATATTTCGTGATTTTTAAATATAAGATTTTAGAATACTATCATAAATATAATGAAATGTTGCAAAAATCATAAGCCAAATTCTTCTTTGAATTTTGGGGGATTTTAGAGAAAAAATTTCAAAATAGATAAAAGTCTGCCCATTTAGCCAACTGACCGAAGTAATTGCTGAAAAAAAAATTGGAGACGATAATGTAAGATCAATGTAAGATCAAGCATACTCAATAAAAATTTAAATATTATACATTAATTTATTTCTAACTTTTGCAAAAAATTTATTAGTTTTGTGTATAATTAATTGTATTTTTAACATATCAACAATAAAATAAAAAAAATATATTTAATTTGTATTCTTAATTTTTATACGAATACTGATTATACATGTTTTTTGTCTCTGTTCGGACTAAATATCAAGTCCTATCATTTCTATTTGTATTTAATCAAGAATATTAATAGTTCTGTATAAAAACACTTTAAATTATGATCTGTTTTGGAAATTTATTTACATTTTTCAGATCGGAAAACTGTTGGAATGTAATTAAATTTTCTGTTAAAATCTATTAAAATATGTGTTATCTATTTAATTATTCTTGTTAATTATGCTAAATTATTCACATTTTAAGCAAATTTTCTATATTAACTATATATAAGTTGGAATCTTTTTAGTTTTGATTTAGACTAAGTCTTGCATGTTCAAATAGAATCAACAAATAAGAATTATTTTTCAAAAATAAATAAAATTAAATTTTAAAAAATGCAATAATGCACTTATTTTTAAGCTTATTTTTCTATTTTCTATCTAAGTAAACTTATTTTCTTTTTGAATTTATCGGACATTAACTTCATCGAATCGATTTTGCTTGTATTTTTCCCTGTTTTATGAGAGTGTATTAAACAACTCTCAACATTTTTCTATTTATAAAAAGGCTTTCCAAAATGTGAATATTTATATATGAATCTTTAAGAAAACTTCACATTATTTAACTTTATAGCAAGTTATTATATTTTTGCATGTTTCCTTTAATTTTTAGATTTAAATTTTTATTAGATAATGTGAAAATAAATTTACTGCAGGATAAATTTCATAAAAGTGTGAAATTAACATCTTCTATTCAGTGATAAAAAGAAAAAAAATTCCTCTAAATCCACGGATAACTTAAACATGAAATTTTAAATCCAGTATATTTTGGATTTAATACATATAGATATTGTTGTTGATTTCTGGTATCCTATATTATTATGTCCGTTCTATATTTTCAAAACTCTGATTTATACATTTCTTAAAGAATTACATTTTCATTTCAACAATGGTATAAAATAAATTTTTTTTAGAAAATAAACTGCAGCTCAGTTATAGAAAAATGATTCTAAATTCGTTTCTAGTATTACTAAAGCAAACTTGAAGGATTTTTCCTCGTGAATAAATACCCAATCATTTTTTTGCCACAGTAAGCAAGAAATATCAAAATCCACTTTTAAGTTTTCGTACGTTCTTACTTCAACTTCAACTTAATCCGTAACACAAATCATGTTTGTGGAATATTTTGCTGTCGCTTTTTTATCTGTGAGAATTTATACGCTTAATACCTAAAGGCGCAAATAAATGCGATTCCCAAGCTTTTATCTCATATGTTTTCTTGCAAGAAATGATTTTCAAGTTTATAATTTCAAAATTCTAATAATATATTTTAAATATGTTTCATTAACAAATATATTATTATGCTATTATTGTATGCTTTATATAAATGATTTACTTATGCACATTTAAATTTCTCCTTAGTAGCAAAATTGTTGTTTTTAGTACATAACGCATCATTAACGCAATATATAACACATTAGTAATATGTAATATATAGATATTTTTACATCATTAATATATTTCCTTATGTTATTTTTTGTAAGCAACGATTAATCAATCATCCAAAAATGTCCATTTTTAAATACATAATAATTATAACCACGTAATATTAACGAGAAAACTTATTTTACATTATACAATTGCAGAAACAGAAATTCCCTTATGTTTCAGCTATAGGATTAATGGTACATTTTATTATTTAATTTGTAATAATTATAGTTGTGGAAATTTTTTATTTTAATTAATCTGAGGAAATTTGAGAAAAATCAGTGTTTTAAATATTCACATGAATCTGACTCAAATATTTAAATGTCTGAACTATTGTTTTCTTGAAATTGGTTCTCAACATTTCTGATTGTCTACTTAAGACATTCAGAAATGTCAAATTGTCTTCATTATATTTGTATAATTTATATAAAATTCTTCAAATTATCATCTAATTAGTTTTAAATTTATCAAATTATTTGTGTTTATCATTTAAAAAAAGTCTTTTAAAATTTCCAAGAAAGCTGAAAATTTATCATGAATTATTAAATTTATTAAATGTTTTCTTACATTTATCTAATCCTTCTAATAATTTGGGTTTCAGATCTATTGCAAAGCAGTATAAAATATAATTTAAAAGGAACTAAACAATATGCTTCTCATTAAACATTATTGATTTATAAGCTAAATAATCAATATCAAACAGTTAACAAAATTTTAAAGGATTTTTTTTAATTATGCTTAAATATGTGCTTATTGTGTAGGTATTTAATTAAATATATTAATCTTTAGTGATGATCAAAAATTGGAATAAGGAAATTGTGATTCAAGATTAGAATTTACAGAATGCTCTTTCTAGAAGATGAACCTATTTTTTCATCAAGTAAAATAATCAAAATTTACAACATATTTCTCTCAATAATCACATTCATTAATGTCAGACATTTATTTTCATAATTTTACGTAATGTAAGTTAAGTTATTATGTGCTATAATTTAATTTTCAGTGTTATTATTTTGCAGGTGTAACGCAAAATTAGGAGGATTCGTCAATGATTTAAACGAGGTATGCACAATTAATTGATTGAGTAGTTCTTGAGTATTGAATGTAATTATTAAAATTAAAAAAAGACTGTCAATGCATTCTGAATTTTTATAAATTAAATAATGTTGTAAAATTTAAATTGCTGAGTGATTCATTTCAAAAATATTTAATGTCCATCATTTAATTTCTTAATATAGTGTTCCATAAAAGCATACATTACTACTGTATTCATAAAAAAATGAATTAAATTTCTATTTTTGTTTATCAGTTTCATGGTTTGATGAAATAAACAATGGATAAATTATAATTAATAATCAGAGAATCTTCATAAGATGAAAGCAAACTTGAGTGATTTCACCAATTAGTTTTAAAATAACTCTCTATTTATTTTAACAAATTAAACGTGAAGCAATACTTATTAATTCTTATTAATTAAACAGTTGAATAATACAAATTTTAATGAATGCTTTCTACTTTCCTTATTTTAAACATTTATAAACATTTATAAGTAATAGCTGCTGCAAAATATATAAATATAATCATATACTCGAGGAAAAATAAAACCTAATAAAATTTTGAAAATGTCTGTCACAGTTTTCTGCTATGTTTGGAAGAACGATTTTGAAGTTTTTAGTTTGAAAAAAAATATTTCCGCTTCAAAAAGAAAAGTACCTTATAGTGGAAAATACGTTACGCACTTGTCATCAGATTCGATTTGATTTTTCTGCCTGTCATGTCATTTATGTTTATAAAAGATTTTTTTTCCTAATAACATTTTTGTGGAGTAGGAAATGAAAAAATAGTTTTAAGCGAAAAACTATTGACAAACGTTAAGATTGTTTCAATAGATTTGTTTTTATTAAAATACGTCAAATTTCATGTTTTTCAATTCTTACATTTGGAGATAAAATAAATTAATCTGTTACATGGTTTTTTATGACAAACAAAATAATTTTTATATTTTAATTTCTTATAAATTGAAAATAATGGTCATTAATGTAAAAAAAATAATTTATGTCAATGCATTTTTCTAATAAGCAATGCTTCTATCTCTGAAAGGTAATAACAATTTTATAATATATTGAATGTATTAAAAGAAAGGAAATTTATATAACCTTTCATTTACCATTAATTGAATTAATAATTCATAAAAAATATTTAATGTATCATTTAGATCAAAATATACCATTTACGTTATAGCATATATGTTTTTAATGTAATTCCTTTATATTTTTAAACAAATTTACATTATGAAAGTTTTAATTTGAATGAAAGTTTGAATGAAAGTTTTAATACATTTTAAAGACAGAATTATAGAAAATTCATCCAAGTTAATGCGCATTAATTATTTCTCAACAAATTAATATATATTTAAAATTATTTGTATACATAACTATGTCTTTTAATAAATTAGTTAATATAAAATTGCAACCAGTTTCATTAGAATTCTTATAACTTACGACAATTTTTTATTACTTTTAATGCATTACATATATCTATCTTCTAGCTAAGTGACTTATAATATGGCTTCTGCTCTGACATGGTTGGATTAAAGTTGATAACCCACCTGTAGAAAAGTTTCACAATACGACAACTGCAAAAATCTTTGTGCACCACTACTGAATATAAATGGAAAATATAAAGGGAAGAATAATAAACATATTTTTATGTTTCATATGAAAATATAATAGTAAGAGATCATAAATTACTCATTTATATCTCATTTCCTATATGACAGAGGATATCGTCATGTGCAGCTTATGTGCAAAGTGCAAGAAAATTTTCGCCCTGTCTTGAAGTGCCCAGTGCCATTTGAGATAAGGAATAGAATAGAATAGAAAAAGTGCACTGCACCACTTGCTATTCAAATAGTTGAACAGCTGGCTGATGCTCTGCTTAACGCAACTAAATATTAAAACAGAGTGAATTGTTCGTGGATAAAGCATCTCCAATTAGGAAAAAAAATTAATTTCAATTAATCAACTATTAAGGAATGGGAAAAGACAACAATATTACAGTTGTTAAAGCAATTCTGATGCCGCTTGACTGCTGAATAAAAAAATTGAGAAAATCGTAAAAATCTTAGGATTCGGAATAATGATAGCAGTCAGAACAAATTTCAATATCATTAACTAAAAAACATTAAAGTTTACAAAAAGTGATTTTTGTTTATTGTTGGAAAATGAAGAACTACAGTTGGATTTAAGATGTAGTGACTACATATTGCAATTTTTATGTGGAAATGTATCGGATAGCTTCATGACTAAACTTATCCTAGTTTATAGATATTTAAAAGCCCATGCATTTAGATCCATCAATAAAAACTCCTTTCCGATGTATTGAAAAGCAAATTGAGTTTGGATGACGGAAAATTTATTTGAAAATAGATATTTAAATTATGTTGTATCAAATTTTGAAAATAATTTAAAATTAAAAGGTTTGAATTTTAAAGAGCTATTATTATTATTATTATCATCATTATCATTTAATGATTCATGTCAGCCAAGACTTAAACTATCTTAACATTCAGATAGCTTCCTACTACCTCGGACTTCTTCTTCGCTTCAACCTTTGAATTAAGGTATTATTTAGTTATATGAAATTTATTACATAAGATAAAAATTACAGTCTTTAGGTATTATTAATTCGTAGTCAATTAGTGTATTAAATGCAATTTCTATATTAAAAATAATTCGAATAACAATTGGCAGTGAGTTATTGTCTTTAAAAGACACACAACATCAATATTAAACGTTAATATCATAAGAAAGCATAGCCCTTTTTCAGTTCAGAGATTGTGCTTGAATAAATAAAAGATTAAGTTTGTAACTCATTAACTTGATAAATTTATTGGATTTAAATTGCTGTGGATACGAATAATTAAAACTTATGAGCAAAAAAAGAAATTAATGAAGTATATTTGATGAAAATAGCACTTAGATATGGAAATCAAATAGATGCTATGTACAATAGTTTTGAAGAAGATTGAGAATTTAATAATTTGATATTAAAATATTATAAAAAGTCATAAGTTTAACTAAAATTATGAAATTATTTTAAAAGCATTTTCGTTTGCTCAAATTTGAGTTTTCTTCCACTAATACAAGTAAAAATGTCAAACGATAGCGGCAAAATTTTCTATCTTCGTACCAAGAATTCTGCATCTTTTTAAGAACCAGTAAACAAACCAAAAATACAGCAGATTCTTATAGATAATAGGAAGAGCAAAACCATCCTAATTAAAAGATTCAGAACTTGATCGTGATAACATTAAACCAGTAAATGTTCTTATTAATCAGACTTAGTTAATTACTTATTAATCAGATGAGGGAAAAATTATGAGCATGTATATTTTTAATCTTAATAAATATCAACTTGTGTGTTATTCCTAGAAACTAAAATACTTTTTACTAAATTTTCGGAATGTAGTTCCATTTTTTGAATAAAAACTTAATTATTTATTCTTATTATCCTAAATTACAAGTGAATGTACAAAAATAGAGAAAATCCATTTTCCATTTTTCTATTTTTGTTCCTATTTTTTTAAAAAAAAAGTTTAAAATATATTATTTAAAGTAATATTCATCATCTACTAAAATAATTTATAACTTTCTGATCATATGAAGATTTTGTACAACGGGAATTACTATCTAAACAATCTTTGTTACTTTGAAATTAATATTACTTATACCGGAATTCAAGTTTTTTTTTAAATTAGATTTACCAATAAATATTTTACTTTTTTAATATTCTATCAGATATATAAATTTTTTATTTATTCACATAGCCCTTTTAACAATGCAAATTTGTTAGTACCGTTATAACTCAAAACTATAATCCTTTTAACTTTTGTGTGGGTATTTTTCTATCGTTCCTTATTTTTTATTATTTTAATTGATTGCTTTTACCATTTTATATTTGAATATAAAATAAAAGAGAAACATTTTTATGCATAATTCAAATTTTTTTATTGTATTTAAAACAAAAATATTTCTGCTTTAAGAATAGCAATATTTATTGCATGTCTTTAATGTTAATAAATAAATAAATTTTAAATTTCTTGTAATTAAATAACGAGTAGTCATTTGTATATAACATGCTACCTAGAATGTAACTTTTTATATTATAATAAACGCTTTAAGCATTAATATAAAATTAATTCTGTATTGTGATTATTAAATTATACTCATTGAAAAAATTACATTCATTTTTTTAATAAACAAATTTGGAGATCATATAATTATCTAAGCCCTTACCTCACCAAATATGTCTAATTAAAATGAAAACATTTATAACCAAAGATATAAATTTAGTAAAGCATCTAGGTGTGAGCTATTGTATTTTTATTTTTGAGAATTATCTTTTTATTGATTATTGGTTTTGAGAGATTTGATGTATGTTTAGAGCACAGTTCCATCTCTTCACTAGCTACCATCCGAATCCGATAATTAAAATACTCCATCATGCCTTACAAATTCTGGTTCAATGATTGAGATTAATTCATTCAAGTACAACTTGAATTAGTGAATGAATTTATTTGCCTCTCAGAACTTCTGTGAACTATACTTCTTAATTCAATGCTAATAGAGATTTTAGAATCACGAGAGGAATTTTGGGTTAAGTGAGCAAAATATTAAATCTATTTATATATAATATTATATAAAACTAAAGCCTAAATATTGAAAGAAATAAAATTTGTGAATATATTTTATCGATTAGTAATATTTATCACAGTATTTTGATATAACTAAAAGTTTATTTTGATTTCATTTATAATTTATATAATTAAAACACAATTTTAATTAAAATTTAAGTAATTAAAATTGATTCCTATATAAAAATGTATAAATGCAGAAACTCCATAAAAACTGTGGAGGAAAATAAAGAGATTTTTAAATTTTATTCATAAATATAATAGCATTTTGTATGTATTCAATACCTTAACTAATATTAAATATATATAAGTTAATATGTATTCAATTAGTATTAGGTAATCCAAAATCATATTTTAAATAAATTCTTATCTGACTTAGAAAAACTTAACTGTCTGAGATATGATGTTAGCATACAATAGTCTACAAGAAGACAATTTTTATTAATATATCTGAAATTACAACAGAATGTACTTGCCATATTAATTTATAATATTATTGATCAAAAATTTATTTTTGTGAATTGTGCTTCACTTCAAGGAAAACATATTTTTGCAAGAACACAACCTCAAAATATTTGTAACAAAATTCAGATAAAAACTGAAATTTTTGTAAAAATTATTTCTGGAATAGGTGACAGATGGATTTGAGAAAATGCAGCGCATACGTGAATATTTAAAATGCTTAGAATGAATTATATAAATACGGAATACATTTTAGTAACACAAAAAAGTCTGATTATCAGCTGTTTGATTTTCTTTAATGGAAATTAAAAAAAATGGCTAATGGCAGATTATATAAAATCATTCAACTTGAGATATTCCAAAAACGCCTGCAAATATTAACCATAATATTAAAAAAAGGTTTAGTAAACATGTTACAAAACTAATAATCAAGAGACATATATTTGGTAAAATCGTCGTATGTATGGTGCCTTCACCTCCTCAGTATAGTTTTTATAAGTCTGTTTGAAAAACTTTTCTTTTATTCAATATCGCTTAAAATGATTAGTATGTGAGTTAATTTATAATTAATTGTAAAAGATTTTGTCCATAAGTTTTGTTTTTTGTGATACAAATATAATTGTGTTGTTTTTCATAAAAATGCTAAACTTACTTGCAGTATTTTTTTAATAACTTACGCATTTGATTTCATGTGAGAAGATAACACAATTTTTCATTAATTAATTAAAATACAGTTTAATAAATATAAATTATAATTTCTAGTCATTCATTGAGAGCTCTTGAGTCATTCACCTTGAAAAATATTCATAAATTATCAATATAAAATTGTTAATAATATAATTTATTCAATGTATAGTTTGCTGCTATTTATGATACATCTTAATTTATTACTAATAGTGATAATTTTAACAGTTGTTTTAAATTTGTATACTTACTTTCATTGCAGATTCTAGAATTCAGAAATATTTATAGTTTTTGAATGAGAGAGTAGAAAGGAGAGCAACAGAAAAAAAGCACTAAATCGGAAGTTCAAATATTTTAAGAAAAATTGTATGGTATTTTCTTTTGTGGTTGCTGTTGTCCATAAGAGTGCAATTATTGTTAAAAAAATTACATTGTATTTAAATTTAATATTTATTCATCTTTTGCACAATATATATATATATATATATATATATATATATATATATATATATATCATGAATGTCAAGCATAAAATAAAAGGCATCATGACATTATCTTAGCTGTTCCAGAAGCTATCATGGTGTCAAATGTTAGAAAAAACTTTAGTTGAAAATAAAAGATGGACTAGTTAATACGTATTTTGATCTCTTTTATGTTTCCAAATACTAAATGTTGTTATTATAATCCTTTGATGCAAGTAAAATTGTAAATAATTGTTGTTCAATATACTTTAGATAAAATTCTATTTCATTTAACTATTTAGCAATCAAATTAATTTACATGGAAGCCCAGTCTCATACTTTTATTTTAAATAAATTTTGTTTCAAGAGATATGTTTATGATTGGCTTCAGAGTTCTTCTAGCCGCTGCTGTTTCGGAAAAAATGAAGAGTATAGTTTGTTGTGTTTGATTTAGTTTCCTCTTCTACGATGGTGGATTCACTATTTGATTTTGAATTTTTTGCAAAATGAGCCTTTTTTATTTTTAAAATTCTTTTAAGTGATATTACTGAAATTGCACGTTAACGCCGAAGACTGAAAAGAGAAAAGAAATATATTTGACAAGTTGTTATTTGGCTAAGATGATGAGTGATTGAACCGCTCTTGCAAAAGAAACCTTTTATGGTTTTGATTTAAAAAAAGGCGATCTAAATTTTGAGGCTAAATTAGTCAGTATTACTGCTAAGTTTTCTTTAATCAAATTAATTTTGATTTAAGCATTTAGAAAACAGATATCAATGGCATACTGCCTGAATTGTCAGAAATAATTTTATTATTTCTCACTAATTTTGATTCACTTCAAAAATTTGTAAAAAATTGTGAAATGACTGATGATGAAACTGAAGCGATTCCAAATTTTACTCAGTCGAAAGTGCATAGTAATAACGTGTCTCTTAATAATGCATATTAAGTGCATCATAGTCATATTTCTGA
Organism: Latrodectus geometricus; assembly: GCA_026290005.1. Classification (NCBI taxonomy): domain Eukaryota; kingdom Metazoa; phylum Arthropoda; class Arachnida; order Araneae; family Theridiidae; genus Latrodectus; species Latrodectus geometricus. The sequence continues at coordinate 75,490 of JAPDSC010025015.1, forward strand.
TGGTAATTCTTTTCAAACAAGATCGCTTTTTAATTTTGATGATATTGATTGTTTACTGCCGATTTATATACTGAGAAGAAAAAGAAAAATGTCAAGCTGTGACTTCAGAAATTTGACGTAATCATTAATTCGTTATATTTATCAGTTATTCAGAAATTTATTTTCGTTCTAAGAGTATTAAATAATATTACGAAGATATTTGTTAAAAGTAGTTGCATCATCAATTGCTACTCTGAATTGAAATTTACTTAAATTTCGGAATTTGGTAAACAAATTCATCTGGCATCCTCCATACTGATATTAGCATGATTGTTCAAAAAAAAAAAAAAAAAAAAAAAAAAAAACCATTGACTTTATTACAAGTAACTGAAAATACGAATACCTTAATTTGCATTTGTTTGTTCCAGTTCGGCATGTTTTATTATAATCATCAATTAATAAAACATGCCTACTCCAAAGGTAATTTTTTTAGTGCATAGAACACAACAGATAAAATTAAAAGAAACCATTACATTTCAAATTTAGATAAATTAACTAAAATTTTAATTACTAACTGCATCACTTGTATTTTGTCATCTACACAAGTAAACTTGAGGGATTCTTCTATCCTATAAGGAAAGATGATAATCCTCTGAACACATTTCACACTGACATCTTAAGTCTCTTGTCGTCTACAGGCAAAAATTAGAAATATTTCTTTTCTGTATTAGATGTATTTACGAAATTTATTTGAATTATATCTTGTTAAATCTACTTCTACGCAAGATCCGTTAGATAAGTTAAAATTACAGTAAACATTTTAAGGAAATCCTCGACGAATAATCTAAGCAAGGAATCAGGCTCTAAATCCCATGAATTCTAACTGTACTGTATTGCGGAAATTTATTGAGCACATAACAATCTCGACAAGAATAGCACGCAAAGATGGTCAAATCTTGGGTTTGTAACAGACTATAATTGCAGTATTACTTAAATTATATTTACAAAACCTCACAAACAGTATAGACGTGCATCTAATGTCCAACGTATAATAACAATACTGCCTCACAAACAACAAAATTCTTACGATTCTAATTAATGCATGGTATTAAAATGTGAAATAAAGATGACGTATGCATTAAACTTTTTCTCCAAAAAGGAACATTGCTTCAGTGAGTTGTAGATTATAAGAAACAGTGCTTGAAATTGCTTTAAAAAAAAAAAAATTCTTTACCATCAAGGACAAAGTAAACATTATTATGATAAACGGAGAAATCTTTCAAAAATATATTAGGTTGATAATTTAATTGCTAACCATCGTATGCAGTTAGGGCCAGGCTTAGAAATTAAATTCAAATATTTTGGACATTATTAAGTTAAAGCTGTAAAAGTTAATGATAGATATGAAGTTAAAAAAAGTCGGTAATAATGAAGGTCGTATGACGGCATCTTTCTCTGATGATTTAAAAAATGATTCTGAAGATTTAAAAAATGCAAAAATTTAGAGTATATTGAATATTAACTTTACCTTACTTTATTTTACCCAAAATATATTTACCCAATGAATAAATTATTCAATTGAAAATATATTTACCAAATAAAGTATAGTCTTATTTTATATAAAAGACATCGAAACTGCTGTTGGAATTTCATTACGTATGGTTTATTTAATCCTGTTTGATTCTTAATATCTAACAAAGATAGTTAAAAACAAGTTTTTTCCCTAAGGTCTGGCCACTAAGGATATTTCACCTTTCGGCATAACGAAGGATGGAAATGGTGGCATCATCTGTAGTGGATCACCCATTGGTATGCCACTGTAATCTCTATGGTAATTATACTTTCGATATTTTGAAAAAAGAACTAAACAGGAGACGCTTATACTTGGGTTGCTAAAATAAAGGGATAATTTCACTTGGAAGATATTTTAACCACAAACTATTTATGTGCTTCAGCTATCATTAGATAAAAACTGAATATTGATATAAGATAAAATAAAAGTTAATTTAAATTGAGTAATTTAAATTGTATCAAAGTATTAAATGTTTTGTCTAATTTCAATCGCATAAATTTGTTTTTCTGCCCTCCATTTTGGACATGACTTTATGTGAGAGAAATAAAAATTGAAGCTATTTAAGCATTTAAATGTTAAGTTAAGATATGTCGTTCAGATGAACAGTCTGTTTGTTAAAATTATATAGAAACATTTTTCTTTTTTAAAATCGTGGTACCACCATAAAAAAAATAAATAAATAAATAAAATTAAAAAAAAAATCTGAATTGCAAGATTCCCTTGATTTCTACGTTCCCTAAATGTAAAATAATTGGAGGTGGTAGGGTCTACCTGGAGTTTTCCTAATAGTTTCACTAAATCAACGATATTGTACCATACTGTATCCTCTCTTATATATGATATTTTAATGAAAAATGATAAGTGATTTCACAGTTCAAAACAAAAAAATGTTGGAAAATACCAATCCTTTACAATAGTAGACACTTTGGTTCAATTGACCGGCCCAGACTATTTTTTAATGAAAAATGTTTGGCTTAAACGCAGCCATTGTTTAAACAATATGAGATGCGTGTTAAGCTTTAGATTTCAGTTTATATGCGTGCTGAGTTTTTTTTTCTCTTTTTTTTAAATATATTGGAAATTTTTAAGTTTTACCCATTACTAGATTTAATTAAGATCCACTATAAGAGAATCTCTACTGACAAAATATAGCACGTGTTAATTATTACAGCGGTCTCTTGCTATTAGGTTTCTGATACAGTATCAAATCAAATGGAATTTGGTCTTAATTTATTATGAATGAAAAGTTCCTTGAAACCTCGAATATTGGAACTAATTCATTACGTCACTCACATTGCTGCCATTCTAGTCAGTTTCTCATGCGATCAAAGTAATGCGATTTCTGCAATTTACTGCCAATGAAAATAAGATAATAAATACTTTATTTTTTTGTATGGCGTATGTGATACAGTTTATATAGTTTATATTGTATTTAATAGGAATCTTTGGAAATTTTGAAGCAATAATTGTTTTAGTTACTAAAAGCTACAGCAAATTTAAATATTACACAAGTATGACTTCAATTATGTATTTTATATTATTCAAAATACAAATGAAAAAACGGATTAAATTTCATTTTCTTACACAATTAAATTTCTACATCTTTGAATTTAATATATTCATGATTAAAAGATAATATTTTAGAAATGTTCCAAAATGTTTATTTGAAACAAAATAATACTTATCTCCAAATTTCAAACGAATAAAAATATTCGCATTATTATTACAAGGAATTAAAGAAAAAATACATTCGGGAAACAATATGTATCCAATTATTTTGAAATAATAGGGCAATTGAGTACATTTGTTTATTCATTATTTTAAATAAGAGATGTTCAGTTATTTATAATAGTTATTTATTGGATACCAGTTGCTTAATTCTCATGAAGCTATTTTCTCTAAGAAGAAATAAAACCTAAGAATTGAATAACTAGTCTGTTAGCATAATTTCTCTAAAAATAAAAAAATAAAAAATCTTGTTATCTGAAAGAATACCTTGTTATACAAAGGAAAATTTACTTCCGCAATATAACGAAAGAGTGAATGGAATATTTTTCCGGAGTCAAAAATTGGATTGAAGAGAACAGGTAAAATGTTATAGACATTTAATAACTCTTGCTTTCTTAGAATGAAACCCTTTTTGAGTTTAAAATAATCTTTAATATTTTAACTTAATAATTTTGAATAACAGGAATTAAGTTTTAACATTTTTATGAAATTAAATCTCAATCTGTGTTTAATGGATAATTGAATAACTAAATATCTAAAATTAAATTATAGAAAAACAAATGTATTAATTTGATAATTGCGGCATAGGATATTAATTGGTAAATGCTTATAAATCCAACGATAAATGGAGAAAGGTGTTCAGAAATAATAATATAAATATATTTTGAAATCAAACATAACAAAAAAATATATATCTAAAAATATATTTGTATAAAACTGATGTTTTAGAGAATGAAAATTAAATTTATGAATAACAATTCAATGTAAATTAATATAAAGTAGTCATTAAATTATTCATTTTTTATATCAATGTGTTTTAATACTGTTGTAATTTAAGGAAACTCAATTTCATTTTTCAATCAGGTCAACTTAGTTCAATACTTTCGAATTGGTATTGATATCTAAAAGAATACTGTGATATTCTCACGATCCTGTCGTCTCCAGGATAGTCGAATAACACAAAACAATTTAATGATACACGAAACATTTATTTCACATTAACACACAAACAATGAATTCAGACATTTATCTAGATATTTAGTTTTGCAACGACCGGGAGCGGACTTCCGCTACCCCCAAGAAACAGAACCAACCACACCGTTCTCCTTACTCCGACACGACTCTCGTCCCCGTCTTAGTGTCTCTTCTACTCCTGGCAGAAAACGAAATCAAAAGTTCTCTTCCAGTTAACAGTCCGGCTTTCACAAATACCTTGAAAGAAATGAATGTGTACACACATACATTTATTATGTTACCTTATTGAAATAATACGTAGTTATAGATTTGTACACAATATAATAGGGAGTTTCAACTTTTAATAAGTATTTAGATATGGTAGAAAAAAAATCACTTGCTTGGTAATTTTATTTAGAATTTTGCATTAAATTAAATAATGCTTGAAAATTTCTTGCAAAGTATTAGTTTCTGGCAAGGTTTCTTACAAAGAATTAATAAAAAATTCAATGAATTATTAATAAAAAAAATCAGAAATTAAATACTGAGAAGGTGCATTTAAATATTTACTTGTATAAAACAGAATTGCAAATTAATTGACGATATCTAATATTGATCTAAATAATTGAAAATTTAGCGTTGAAGTTACATTTAATTCAAAAATTTCAATTATATTTAAGTAAATTTGAAATATATAAAAATGTTGCGTAAGCAATTAGGCAAAAATATATAAAGTATATTAAAATCTATTTGAATTAGTAGATCAGAAAATATAAAAAAATAAAAATAATTAAAATGATATTTCTTTCTATCATACTAAAAATGGGTCAAGAGGTATAAATTTAAAAGTAGTAATATTGATGCAAAGGGATATATATATATATATATATATATATATATATATATATATATATATA
>JAPDSC010025015.1:80650-95250 GCA_026290005.1 Latrodectus geometricus
TATATATATATATATATATATATATATATATATATATATATATATATGATTGTACAAGGGAATTTTCAAGATTTCCTCCATTGCGATAGATGAATACGGCCCACTATTAATGGAAATTACTTCCGAAAAGCAATGATACGAAGGATGTTAAAATGTTTTAAAATAGTCGGGGTTCATCACGCAGTTCACAAAGCAAATTCAAATATATATTTGAGAAATTATACGGACGAAACAGTTGCATTGCTAAATATCGAGATTGGATGCATTTGACTGGATTCAATAATTAGGCAAATATAGAAAGTAGGTTTATGTTTTGGTGAGCAGAGAAAAAGTTACTTAAAAAAACCCACATTAATTTACCGCAAAGCAGAACAGGTGGTTCGAAATTTTGGATTTCTAATAGTCGCCTTGATATGCAAAGGTGACCTTGAAACAACGAAAATCCATAAGAAACCGAGTAAAAACTTTTGTGACATTTTATTCAGCATAAACTGATCCTGCTTATATGTCAGTCAAAGGGAAAATTTCTCTAAATGAGATAATAAGATCAATCCTGATCTCCTAGGTAATTTGGTTGTTTGGATGTAGTGATTGATTAATTAATTGCTAAAGTGTATTGAACCAGATTTCATATAATTCTTCTTTTGGTGAATAAGTCTATGCTGTGGAAGGATTTTTTTTTTACTAAATCTAATTCTGATTTAACATAGCAAAGCTAGTTGCTGAATGATTCGACCCCTCCAGTTCAATAGTTTGAAGATTCGATTTTTACTTCAAGTGTGTAAGTTTGCAGTGATTCAGAATCTACTTCATGGTGTAGATTTTGATTGTATTAGCCATCGTTTACAAAAAATGACTTCAAATCAACTCTAAATTCAAACTGATTAAGAATTTTTGTGACATTTTGAATGATTCACTGTTTAGATAAACAGTTTTTTCTCAGCATAACACAAAGAAATTATATTCTTCAGAAGAAAAATATTTCTCAAAGTCTTAAGAATCACAATTGCTTCACATTAAACACAACCTCATGATACAGAAATATGCAACAATCCTTAATATTCAAAGGAACAATATGTTTCATTAATCAAACATCTTTTACAATATCCAACAATGCTTTTTGTTATTTACATGTAAATATATTTATTTCTTTAGGCATCATTTCTGCTTCTTTCTAAAAATAAAAGCAACTAAAACTCCCATTCAATATTTTGGGTATTTATTTTTGAATGACGTTTTATTAATCATTTTACTTATTACTTTATACCCCTGTTTAGCTGTCACAGAATTGTTTACTTTTCTTTTTTAATTTAACTGCGCAATCACTTAACTGTGTATGCATTTTTGTTAGAATGACTCAATAAAACTCTTACTTTTTTTTAATACCTAAAAATAAATTAAATAACTTTCAAAAATGAAAACTAATTATTTGTGAGCATTTAAAATTTACGACTTAATATATTATATTTGAAAAATGCATTAAATTACAGAAATTAAAATTTCTTAGAAGACGAGGTATAAAACATTAAAATAATTTTTCTAGGACTACTATGAATAGTCAACTAATTAAGATAAGTCTTATTTATTAGCTGCAAATATTTAAAATAAAGAATTTCTTTAAGTATAAGAGATAAGAGCAATGATTTAATTACATATTTTTTAAATTTATGGTCATATGTAAATTTGCGTTGCAAATAACTATTTAATGGATTTGTTTATTGAGGTTAGACAAGAAAACTTTACCATTGTAGTTATGGATAAAGCATGAATCAAAAGGAAATTAGTATCAAATAACTATTTTATTTGATAATTAGCAGAGAAAGACAAAATAACCTCAACAATAGAGCCCCACATACCATTTTTATTATTATAGGAAAATCATGCATACATCGAAATAGTTATATTTAAAATTTTCGTTCATAGCTATCCCACATTTATTTTAATAATTTTATTTTTGCTGCAGTTCATCCATTCTATAGAATCTTATGACGGATGTTACTATATCTATGACGTCATAATTTAAATCCCTAATAATTTTGAAAGTAGAGAGGGGGATTACACGTTACATTAATATTTTACAAATGCTCCAGTAGTTAAAACTGACGATCAGGTTGAAAATAATTAAAATGAAAATTTATTATTAAAAACTAAATATTAACAAGTATGCTGAATTACTTTTTGTTACACTGTGGACATTGTTTAAAAAGTAAATTTAATTTTCCACAAACTAAAATATTATAAGTAAATTCAGAACCATTGCAAATAATCTCAAACGAGAAATAAGAAACATTCAAGAATTTGAATATCTGAGTAGTGATCATTAATTTAGGAGTAAATGTCAATAGTTTTCTTAAGTAAGTTTATCAAATTATAAAGAAATTTATGAGAATATATTTATAAGAAGATAACAACATAAAATTGTTAGGGAATTTGTCCTTCAAATGCCAAATTATCTTTTGTATGATAAATCAAGTAAAATGCTGATATAAATTGTGAGCTTATTTAGTTGTGCTTGATTGTTGGTAATGTTTTGTGTTAATTGATTGTATTGTGAAATTGATGTGTATTGATGGACTTAAATAGTTTATTAGCATGCATGCAATTTAATTTAGTATCACAGTTACACAGCGTAAATTCCAAGATTGAACATCCACTGTGATGATTTTTCAAAAATCGTAGACAGTATTCATTTGCTGCACAAAAGCGGAAACTGTAGAAACTCTAAAATAATCAATTTGACAAACATTCATGCATAAAGAAAACACACAGCATCCATATACCGTTGTTGCAACAGTAGTTGGAATAGAATCTAAAGCAAAAAATTTCTTTTAGAAGTTGGAATTGAATTTAATTTATTATCACTTTAATAAGTTACTGTATAATTTTCAAAAGTTCAAGTAAAGTGGAATGCAAATATTAAGAAAGAATCCATGAATCTAAATGCTTTTTTTCATTTCGATGTGATTAAGGTATCCACTTCTAAGTACGAGCCAATTTTTTAAAATAATTTTTAATTTTCTTTTATTCTTCTTTTTAGATAAATTATGACGTAGAAACATAAAATAAGCCAATATTTTAATTACAATGTAGCAAACATTCTGGGAAATTTGTTATTTTCTCGAAAATTTTCTTGAAATTTGGAGAAAACGCTTAATTTACAACAAAAAATTGTATTTTTATCAATTTTAATTTAGTTTGGGCATAAGGTTGATGTGCTGGTATTCTTTGGGATTAAATGAAAGCTAAGAAAATTATGGTGGGATAAAGAAGTGTTACAGCACATTCCCTTTAAAAAGAGCTGTAAATGAAAAGTTCTTTATGTATATTCAAAGTTTTGCTGCGTTTCATAGATAATAACTTTTAAAACATGTAGGCAAAGCTTTATGCAAATACCTTTAATATTGATAGAAGTATCATGTCAATAATTTGGAGAATTTGTAAAAAGCAAAGTTATGAGAAAATCACTTTTAAAAAATAGTTTCGCATGAAACTGCGACAACATTTCTACATAATTTTGAATGTTTAAGCCAAATAACGGCCTTATATTTATACCATCAGATCAGCATATTATATAAAACATATAAATAAAAAAGTAAAATACAATTTTTCTTTACTACTTCCGGTTTGAAAATACAACTTCATGTTTCGTTTTACTAAAGATTACGTATTTTAAAATTCATGTAACTTATTTTCTATTTGACCTAATTTCTGTTTTTGTAATAGTGGCAAATAAATGTATACATTTAATAATGTGTTTTACATGTTATATATATAAATTCAATTTTTTAAATGGATGTTTATTTATATAAATAAAACTTTCTTTGAATTAAATTTCATGTTATTTGAATTATCTTTTAAGAACAAAAAGAACAGAATTTTGAATTTCAGATTAACTTTTTTAATTTAAATTAAATATTTAAAACTGGTAAGACATAATTTACTTCCGTAATCAAAATAAATATTGTATTATACTAACGTCTATCAGGGTGATTATAGCATATTTATAATATTAGAAAAAAATCTCTATTTAAAAAAGAAAACCAAAGTAATTTTTATTTGTTTCCTTATCTTATAAACCTTAGAATTTACGAGGATAAACATGAAAACACAAACTTATTCATTTGAAGCTAATATACATTCATAAGATTTGTTATTTAGAAGAGTTTTGCAAAAATTCATAATTTTTTTCCTTTTTAGGTTTATATTTTAATCTAAAGGAATGAATTTTGTTAATATTTCAACTTTCAAGGGTAAACAAGATAGTTAATATTCATATTTACAAAAACAGATTCGTAGTTACTATTCGAACAAATGACGCTTCAGACTGCCGCCGAATCAGGAAAATCAATAACGAAACAATATGTGACACCACCTTTATAATTCCGTTTTCATTAAACAGCGTTCTTGTTCTTATAGCGTATTAAATACAGGATCTGAATATCTTTCTTTGATTAAATATCTTAACCAAAATCAAGGAACTTTTTTACCGAAATGAGTTTTTATAGACATTTTCATACAAAATACTAAATGTACATTTATCAATTAAATTATGAAAAACGATTTTTTCAATTTCCTTCATTTGGATAAATGGTAGAAATCTTCAGATAATTTCGTATCTTTAATATATGGTATATGCTCAGTTAATTTTTCACCATTCGAAAAATGCTTGGCAAATAATAATAATTTGTATAAAAAATAAGCTTACAAAAATTCGATTATCGTTTCCTTAGTTGTTTTAATACCCATACTATGAAACCAATGATTAATTTAAACTGATCTGTGTGTGTCTGTTATAAAATGCATATAATTACAATTTTTATAATATGAAGAAGGAAAATGTTTTTCAACATTTCTTCTTTGAATAAACATATTCAGCACCTATCTTTTCTTAAATAATTTTTCATATCAAGTCTGACTTAAATAAGATACTTGAAATGCGTACTTCATTTCAGAAAGATAATTCCGATAAAAATATGTATTTTATCTCTTATTAATTTAATACTTATTATGCACTATTAATAAGTATTTTGCTGCATTATCTATATGCAATAAAATTTGCAACATTCTATAAACTCTACATCAGCTTGTAGGAGTTAATATCATCCAGCGTGATTGATTAAGCTTTGGCCAGCTGTCGGTTTCCTCAGCGCGATAAAACTAGAGTAACTTAAATCTTCCTATTTGGGTTGTTTCAGTGGCTATTTAATTAAGATCCATCAAATATCAACAACTTCCTTCACATTTTCACAAAATCATTGCAGTAGAAAATTTACCCTAAGTTAAAAATTTTCCGCAAAGTTTAAAAAAATAATTTAGTTTGAAAACTTAATTATATGATTTAACATTGAGCAAGTAAATCCTTTAAATATTGATTATGTTCTAGTGATATAATATAATGAATGCGTGAAAGATGTTTAAAAATATTAAATTTTAATATAGTATTAATAAGCTAAAATCTGCTCTGATTGTATTATTTTTAAATTACACTAATAGAATTAATTTTATATTAATAAATAGCAAAAAATCAACAGATAAAATCACTTCGATTATTTTTATTTTGATAGATGTAAACAGATATTATTTGTATTTATGAATATGCAAGAATAAATATAAATGAACTTTAATTTTTATATACTTTTTAATCTTTATATTGCAAATAAATTACATGAAAACTAAGAGTCATAATATAACAACGTAAATTATGAATCCCAATTTGCATTAAAAATAAATTACAAGATAATTTTATTTTGATAATTGTAACATTATTTTTTAAATATTCAGTTTGAAATTTATTAAAGTATGTTTGAAAGAAAAAGTTTTTAATAACATTACGTAATACTTTTTATAACATTATGCAAAATGAAATTAAAAACATCAACATTATATAAATTACGTTATTTCAAATGAAATAACAAGTTTAACTCTCTAAAAGCTATACATTTTTCTTGGAATTTTAGAAAAGATTTTTCTTTTCGTTGCAACTAAATAATCTCATATATCTAGGGGGAAAAACGGAAATTACTTATTTACACAAAAAAGAAAAAATATATATAATCTTTCTCATTTTGAAACGATTTGTTCTGCCAAATAAAGGGTATTCAGCTATTTAATGGAAGTACAAATTTTCAGTTTTCATGGTATAAAGCAGCTTTAAGGTAAAGTTATGCAAAGCATTTAAATAAAATCTTTATATAAATATAAAAATAACTTTAGATAAGATATATTATATTTTAGGAATGATGAGATTTGTGGAGGGATGAGATTTTATTTTTGGGATTATTTGATATACTAAAAATGTAAAAATTAAGGAAATAAATTGAAATCTTACAGGCTATTAAATCTTTTTTTTATTTCTAACTGCGGGCACCCTTGAGCAAGTAGTACTCACTTGCTCAAGGGTATCATTATCTCATTTGCCGTAACAAGACCGGAAACTGCTACTCATTTTATCGTTACCCGGTGGGCACCTGTGAACCAAGTCACGAGTAACATCGCCCACGCCACACCACCACAAACCCGTTTATAGGGCGGGCCGCATTCATCCATCATCTGAGGAAAGGACAAGAAACAGAAGGAGAGAGAAAACATTCCTGCTCGAGCTGGGATTCGAACCCAGGACCTCCCCATCCGTAGTCCGTTACGCTAACCACTATCTTCAACATTGCATATAAAATATAATTTTATTTTTCTTTTCTTGTCACAGATTACATTTCCTATTATCAAGTTCTATTTATTAAATTTGAAGAACAAATTTTAATTATTGGGATCAAATGCGATCAGAAATGACTAATACAATGACACTGAATTATTTATATAGACATGTAAGAGAGGAAAATATCTTTTACTTTGTTGATTATACTTTATTTTCCTAATAATATTAATTCAGAATAATTAGGCTTTTATTGCAATAATCTGTAACTCAAACTTAATGAATTAAAAATAGTAATAAGTAGGATAATTTAAGTATGGATTAACATGATTGTAAGTGAGAATTTATTAGTTCACAACCAAGAAAGATTTGTAAATAATGACTTTTTAATTTGAAAAAAAATATATATTTCGAATATTTAGCATATTATTTTCCTTTCTATTTAGACATAAACAAAAATAAGTTTTCAATATCTGTTTTAAATTACTCAAATTTAAATAACACTGATAAAAAAATGATTTAAATAAAATATAATATTGAAAACATAAATATATTATGACCAACAAAATTGTGATGCCAGAGAAGAATAATCTTACTAACTTCAAAATCACATAAAAGGAAAAAGAGACGGGAATATGCAAATGACTAACATTTCAAGCATTTGAATGGTGTAGGAAAGATACGATTTCTGAAATATTGCACAAAATGAAAATATCTTTTTTTATTTGCAATCTTTCATTGTGTTACAATTTGAATACCCAACAGTGCATATATCAATAATCAATTTATTGTGGTTTATAATAATTTTACAATGAATATAATCATAGTAAAATTAATTTTTTGTTTGTTGCAGCATATTTTCTGTTCAAAGTATTCACAATAGATTTTTCACTTGAAAATCGCTTATTAAATGTGGAATTTTACAGAATATCTTGTTAAGTTTCGAATATGATTAAAATATCCTTATTAGAATTCTCAACAGAAATGTCAGAATTTGATAGAGGTAGGATCATTCTATATCCTAAATACAGACAGTATTCAAACATTGTCCTGGCCTACATAATCTCCAGGCAACTGTCTAATTGTCTTCAGGTCTCTGGCCATGTGTTATTGAGACTAATCCATTAACCTTATCCAACCTCTGCGGTTGATGAAGTGCGACATTGACTTGAATCAGTTTGGAAGGATTTGTTCATTTCTATCATGAAAGCCCAAATCGATATGTCTAATACGAATAAGACCGTTTAATTACCAGTTGCGGGAAAATGTTTCTACTAATTTCGGCTCCCTTATAAATCCTGAAACTGATTACAAGTTCAATGGTTTTGTCTACATACCATGAGTTTTTCGTAAAATTAAATAGCTATTTTATTTGTTTACTTATTTTTTTTATGGTGTTATAATTTGAATACCCAGCAGTATATATATATATATATATATATATATATATATATATATATATATATAAATAAATTATTGAGATTTATATTTTTGAGGTACTAACACACAGCACAAAATGTGCATTTTTTTATAGCAGTACGTTTCTGTGTGAATGGTTCACAGTAGAATATTGAAAAATTATGTTGCAAAAGACAAGTGTATTGAGATTAAAATGCTTTTTGAATATTTCCAGGGCCCAATATCTTTCAAACGACGAACTCTTAATTTTTAGATTGAAGGAACTATGTCATGTGTTGACCTCGTCAACTGAGTGTATTTCTACTTTATGAGATGTTTAACATTGTGTTGTAGCACAACAGAAATATTGCGCTACATTTGTGGAACGTAATAATACAATATGCGATTTATATTTTTCTATTGTATCAAAGTTTCTGTGAAAATTATTATAAAATTCATGCAAATTCACAAATTAGTTTTTTCTCATTACGATGAAATTTTAGACCAAAATATAGGGTTTGAACATTGTTGACATTTAGTGTATAAGGAGCACACATATATTAAAAGCACAAAGATCATAACATTTATAAATAATAAATTTATAATATATATAACTATTGATCATGAAAATAGACAAATAACCTTTTACTTCTAATAAAAAATAAAATGAATTTTATTCATAAAGAATAATTTCAGAAATACGCAGGGACATTTATGATGTCTACACAATCGATTAAAACTCTTTGGAGATGAAAACTTCCCACTAAGCTGCTTGACATTAATAGCATCTATTTAAATATTCAGAAATATTTTGGGTCTTCTTAAATGGTCTTGTTAACACGAAGGCTGTAATCACAGCCCTGATTAGTGTGTACAAGAAAACGCTGCGATAATCATATTACTGCTAAGCTCCTGCCGCTTTTGAACACTATTAACTGATAATTTTTCTGAAGAGACAGGGCAAAGAATAGATAATAACCTCATTCTTTTTTTTTTTCTTCACTTCTAACATCTTCTGTTTATTCGAAAGCGGACATTAATTTAATAGCTTCCACTATTTCTGGAACGACCGGAAATTTGTATCAGCTGTTATAGACACTTCAAGCTAAAGTTATGGCTCGTTTGCCAACAATGCATTTCATCGATATGGCGTAGGTATGGTTTGTGTTTGTTTAAGGTGATTTTTGAAGGGAATTATTCTATTTAATTATTCGACTAGAAATGGAAATAGCCGTTAATTGAGCAATTAAACTGTCATTTTTATGGCTTTCAAAGAAAGAAAAATAAATAAATAATTGCCTCTTAAGATTTTGAGGTACATACCCTTAGTAAGTAATTTTAAATTATAATGCAGTGCTGAATTTAAACTACTATTAAGAATATTTAATTGACGTAAAGGCTATTTTAATTACAAATAAAAATACCATGCAGAGATAAATCAAAGAAAGTTCTTAGAAATAATCATATTTTAACTTTTAATTTAAAAATAGAGAATATTAAGACATACATAAGTATCAAAGTACTAATACAAAGTATACATTGTAAGGAGAACTACTTTTAAAATAACCATTGCCAATAATTGATAAAAATATCACTGAGGAGTGTTTGATTGAATTAATGTTGATAGTTAATTAGGGAAAATATCGAAAAACGTATTTACATTAGAAAGATTATAAGTGCTTGATTTTTTTTAATTAATTTCAAAATTATTTACACTTCCTTGCAAGAAAATTCTTGATTTATAAATATTTGTTTATAAACCAAAAGATATGAGAAATGATAACAAATAGAATAGCCTTATATGCTTGAGTTTTCTTCAAATATAAAATAATTGTTATTATCAACTTTCATTAGATTGAGCTTAATATTATTTTAGAAAGTAAATCAATTCAGACTAATTCGCGATGTTTCCTTCTCATTATTATTTGTCAGATAATAAACTAAATTTATATTTGATCTAAATTTTAAATTTTTTCTTTTCAATGTTAGCTGTAGAATGCTTGACTAACATTTAGTAATACATTTTCTTGCCTTAAGGGGCTTTTATACATTTAAAGTTTTGGACTGGAATTGTTAGCAGTCTTTTCTCATTTGAGATGAAACATCGAAGAATAGAGTTTTTTCAAATGAAAAGGTAAGTAAAATACCTAAGGGAAAGATTCAGAGGTATTTTATAATAAGGGCAAAGTTTTTGAGCAAAAGTTATTTTGATAATTAGACCGCTTATTTTTATTAAATGTTCATTTCTTGATTATAATCTGAAAAAATTAGTTATGAAAATTAAGCACCAATAGATTTATAATTAAGTAAATTATATAATAAATTAGTTATGAAAATGTTTTTAAAATAAAAGAAATGTGTTTTTCTTCCATGCTTCCATAGTAAGAAAGCAAGAAGTTTCATCACGCTCTGGATGGGCAGTTAAGTTTATAGTCACTTCAGATTGTGTATGTGATCGGTGTGATAAGACACTTAATTTCAATGCAATGTGCTAACGGCCGTATTCACCATTCATAGTTAAACGAGGTTTCAGGGTAAAGGACGAGTTAAGTCATGAAACGTTATTCACCAAGACAAAAATAGATTAAATCGCCTATATGGATCCCTAGAATAACCCTACGATTTCGGAGTGTTAGCGCCGAGTCAGCAAACAATGGCGGACTTAAGCGATATGTTTATTGACATTGATGTGCAAGATTTGCAAAATCTTGAACTAATGGAAAGAAGAGCGAGATGTGTGTATGAAAGTAGGCAAAATGATTTTGAAACTGTTTAGTCCTTAGCGTCACCATTTCTAACGGTGTAAAATTTAACCTTTTGTCCATCTTGAAGAAACACTTTCACGCTCGCTACGAAGTTTTGTTTATATTTTTTGCTAGCCAATCAGAAGCCGTCTTATATGCCGTGTTCGGTTAAGTCCAAAGTTGTTTTACATGGGGATTTCCCCGCTTCGTGAATAAGAATCGGCGAGTCGTGCTAGAGTTGAGTTATATCCGAGTTAGGCTACACTCAAGTTAACCCGTGTTTGGTGAATACGGCCGTAAATTAAATAAGACAATTTTACAAATATTTTAGATTAAAGTTTTAAATTGTTAATTCATTTTTATTTTTTAAATAACTTGTGTCCAGATTTATGTGTCATATGTGTTAAGTGATAATTCATCATACTATAAAGTGGGAAAATTCCGAGATGTGTGCTACTCACAAACTCAAGAACTGTTGTAAAAGATAAAGTTAGAAATTGGATTTACTACTTATACAAAACTGACATTTCCCGAATGGGCTAAACTTTTATATTTAAGAAACGCTTTAACAAGATTCTATGAACAAAATTCTCTTCAAAATGTGATGGGGAAAAATTGTTCTAAATTATCGTTATATTGTCTTTATCTCTCTAAAGTATACTT
Source organism: Latrodectus geometricus (assembly GCA_026290005.1). Taxonomy (NCBI): domain Eukaryota; kingdom Metazoa; phylum Arthropoda; class Arachnida; order Araneae; family Theridiidae; genus Latrodectus; species Latrodectus geometricus. The sequence continues at coordinate 92,105 of JAPDSC010025015.1, forward strand.
TTGCATATGAGGGCAATTTTGAACGCGATCTTTAATTTAAATTGAAGCAGACCAAAACAAAAACTATAAATGAAATACGAGCTGATGCTATATATTGTTGAATGGACAGCCAGAAAGACTGCCGTTTTACACTAGAAGGTGACATACTGGGTTAGTGAAGAACTTAATTTTCAAGTAGTATCATTAAATAAAATTATAAGCGTCGTCTTGATTTAGTGCTATGTAGAAATATAAATGTAAAATAAGCCTATTAATTCGTTTTATATTCTGTCTATTATTAATATACAAATGTTTATTTGTTTATGATTTTTTTAAGCTTTATGAGTTATCTATAAAAAATAATCAATATTTTCAGGGTCATTAATCCGAGCAAATGATTTGCCTCGTGACATATATAAATGATTAGTTTTTCATTTCAATAGAATAAATTGAGTTGTCTTACATATATTATTCATATTAATTTTATAAATAAAATTTAAGTTAACAAAAGTAGAGTTTTGTTTTGTTATTTTTTAAAAGATTAAATTGGAAATGATAAAAAAACTAAATAACTATAACGATTTGTTGTAATTGGAAAGGTTATTATTCTAAATTTTAGCATCATTTCAAAATTATTTTCTGTTTTTACAAATTATTTGTTACGTTATTATTTTAATTATTTATTATTCTTAAGTATCAATATAATAAAAAAAAGAAAAAAAAAAGAATTGTAAAAAGACGCATGTATTTTGTGTAAAAAATCGAATTTTAATATATATATATATATAACTTCTTAATTAAAAGGAATTTACAAGCGTTCCACTTACTCATTTTACGTGCCTTTATTTTATCTATATTTAAGGCAACATTTCGGGATAAAGAATATTGTTTTGAACAAAACTCCATATAAAAACATCTCTAAAATAGCACATACTTTTTTCTTTCCGAATTTCAAGTTTTTTCAAATCACAATTTTTTTTCTTCCGAAGGTTAGAAACGCGATTTCTACAGGAAGTTAATTCAGGGAAAGCTACGGACTAATACCGCTTTGCATTATTAAAAAACTGTCTTATTGTATTTTCAATTCAAGTTTAGAATATAAAAATAATAAAAATACGAATATAGCCAAGATAAAAAATGAGTAGATTTTATTTGATAGTTTCTTTCTTCATACTAAGCCAATGTGAATAGAAGAGGATTCCACACATCTGTAAATCAAAAAGTGGGATTTGAAGTCACAAACGTGAACTAAAAAGGAGAGAAAATGTCCACCGTTTAATCTCCAGCTTAGCAGTTTCGCAGAAAAAAAATTAGCACAAAAATTTATTTAAATTTAAAATTTCTAGATTTCTTGTATCTATTTACAAGAAGTCTAGAAATTTATAAGAGCAGAAATTCTTTTTAATGTGGACTGCCACTTTAATGTTTTCAAATAACATTTTATGTGCATAATATATTCATTATGGATAACATGACTTGTTTTTAAGATCATATTTACCAAAAGCTTGTTGAAAAAGATTTGTACCAATAAATTTCGTAGAAAATTTCAATTAAATTTGTTTTATGTCGTTGAAAAATTTTATTTCTTATAAATTTGTTTCATATCTGCATCTTAGTTGTAGATGTTTTTGTTGAATTTTTCCAATAGCAGTTTGATGATAGATTGTATGGTGTATAGCAGATTGTATGGTGTATGGAAGCTATTTTATTGAAAATTACAACCTAGTATTTCTTGGACATTATTATGAATTGTCGAATTCTTGAAAAATTAGAATAAGTTGTAAATTAATATTAGACAGAGAACCATTATTATTTTAATTAATTCATTTTAAATCTATAAATATGTTTAAAATGAACAAAAGTGCAATGTATAGCGAAAAGCATTATAGATATTTATTGTTCATAAATTTACTTAATGTATTTAACCTGACACTTTATATCATCACTATTAATGCATTAAGTGCCATTAAAGAGGTCAGTTTTTCTATTTTGGGAATATTTTTTGTTAGTAGAAACACAAAATAAAATGAAAATTTTAATTTAAAACTATAAAGAGAATTTTTCAATTACTAGACAAAAGTATAAGTTTGTTTTTATCTATTACAGCAATGGCCTTTCCCGAATTTAATTATTTGATAAATAAATTATGTATTTTCGACTTTATATTCTTGTCCTTGGGACAGCTTTCTTTGTGATTCATGAGATTATTCCTAATGTATCTGTTACTGCTTAGCATTTGATCTTTATCACGAGAAAAAAAATTATTCAGCATTCAGTTCAAAATCCCTGCTGAATTTGGCATTGAGGAAATAAGTAAATAAGGTACAAAGGTTAAGTACATTAAAAGCGTGGGAACTTATATATAAGTACGAAACATAATAAATGTATCCATTTCACAAGCTTTCTCTGAAGAATTACGGACAATGAACATTTTCCTTTTATTAAAGTGCAACCCACTTTTGACCCAAGCCAATCCCCTACTTCTCTTTCGAGCAATTGCCCAATCTGTTTTCCAAGGTGATGAGTTAAATTGTTTAACAAAGGGAACTCTGGCGACCTCTCGCCACTTCAGAAAATTTTTCTTTTCATTTTTTAATGGCTTTAGCTTGGCCAGTTCCTTCAACGAAAGAAACATTCACTACACTTCCCTCTAAGATGGATCAGCGCCGACTTTGAAACTGTCTTTTCTGAATGACCTATTTTTGAGCTGAAAAGAAGCAGAAAATGCTGAGATAACAAGAACAATGTACAGTTGCAAAGATTAACAGGGATTGTCATATGTTCTACGACAATCAGTTTCCGTCATGTTAGCGATTAAAAACTAGTGTAATGGTTTAAACATTTAGATTCATAGGAATGATAAGTCAGTTTCTATTGTTTGGATACAATAATGAAAGTAGTTATGAACTCTTCCTTTCATTTGATTCTCATTACATTGTATAATGGTTTTCCTTTAAGGCTATTGTATGTTTTGTTTTGTTTAAAGTTTTCAAATGTTCAATCGAATATTTTGTACATATTGTAAGAGATTTGTTTTTGTTTATATGCAAGTGTAATGAAGATTGTCAAAGAAAAATATAAATTCAAGATATAGATTATGATAGAGTAGACCAATGATATGAGATTTTATTTGTGCATATGATAAAAATCCATTGCTTAAATATTTG
>JAPDSC010025015.1:115422-163986 GCA_026290005.1 Latrodectus geometricus
ATATATATATATATATAACCATTTGGAATTGGACATCGCTTCATTGCGCAAAGACCGAATGCAACTCCAGCTAATTTAATGTTCATTCGTCATCTGTGCAACTGCGTTATATTGCTGATTCAGTTCATTACGTCAACAAAAGAATACCGAGTTCATCTCTAAATAATGAGTTGGAGAACTATACATTATATTTATTCGATTGTTAAAATTATAAGTATCATTAAAAATTATCTTTATTCTTGAATATTAGTTATAGATTTTCCATTTATTCAAATCTAAATTTTGACTTTTTCTTCACAAGATGTTTGAGTTAGCTGAAATTCCGGATATCCAGGGTTCAGATTTCTGTGATTCTAATGTATATGATAATGTGTACGTGACATGTCTTCATACTCACCTTATATTATTGTTTACAAATATTTGTGAATGAGCTGTACATCCTTCCTCATTCATTTGGCTACCAGCATACCTCATCTTTCAGCTACTCTTGGCGGAAATGCTTACTATTTTGAATCTGTGCAGCTTAGTTCTAGTAAAATAGAGTTCATATTAGTTTTAGCATAATAGAGAGCATATACATTTTAATCGTGATATTAGGAATTGCCAAATCATTAATCACACGGACATATTTTTTGGCTTCCATGGTCACTATATCTTCTAGCTTGGATTTATTACTCTTAAGTCATTTGAAGAGATTATTATGTAATACAGTTCTGACTTGGATCTTGTCCGATTGCTTGTTATGGCCGGGTGTATTCTGGACATGTTTGGTGCTTATGCCTCAGTGCGTCGTTTCATATAGCAGAAGTGTGAATCAAGTTAATGTATGCATGTTGTAGATAAGAAATTAAGCTTGGTGGTAAAATCAACGGCTATGCGTTGACCGAATAAAAATCTTGTTTCGTTTGTTTCTATTTCTTTTAAAATAATTTTCCCCAAAAGACATTACGTAGCGTTTCCAGAAGAGAATTATGGTGGAATTTATTTGACTCTCGTTTCTTCTTCTTTCTTTCTTTATTTAATTTTTTTATTTTGGGGGAGATATTTTCCAATATTCCAATATTCTCTCTCTCTTTGTTTGTATATATATATATATATATATATATATATATATATATTATCAATTTCAAACTATTTTTTGAAAATTTCTTACTATGTTTTGTACATTAATATATTAATAAATATCTTAGAGTATATTATATTTGGCCGTTTTTAAATCAATGTCGTCTTTTATAAACTTGAATCTGTCTAAAACTTTTGCACAAATTTGTTGTTTTCAAATTTAGATTTTCATTATAATTTATGTATTACATTTTTCATGATAATTTAATATTGTTTTTCATTTTTTAAACAAGAGAAGATATAAGGAAAAATATCATTTATTTTTAATGCAACTATATTGTATTCCTTAAATAAAATATTAAATATGATTCTCGTTGGAATTTTGTATGAAGACAACTTTATTCAGATGATATAATCACGCATTAAAAATTAATTAGTATAAATTAATGAAATTTATAACCAATTTTATTTTGATAAATTGCTCAGAAAAAATATAAAATCAATATTTTTTATACAGAAAAAAAATTATTTATATTTTTTCGGAAAATATATGTTAAAGGAAAACAAAATTAAAGGTTTATTGTTTTAAATTTGAAATCTTTATATGATGGCAATAATAATTCCATTACTTTTTTGTTCTTTTTCTGAACATATTTTAAATTATGCAATTGTTATATGAACAACAATCTTCTAAACGGATATGAGCCATTTTCAGTAAGAGTTGAAAGTATTATAATATCGATCAACAATCATGCTTTTCACCTTCGATTTAAATTTATTCCCTGGGTAATAGTAAATGGGATGTGATCGTTAACTACCGGGATGGCGTCTTAAACATTGGAATTGGAGGCACTTATAATGATAACTGACATTATATTCAAATTATCCACATGGCGAAGCATGTTCAGTTAAATTGAATAGAATTCTAGACAATAAGACAATGGGTATGCTTGAATTTAAAATGGCATATAATTTTAAATGTTTTTTTTGATGATTATTATCATAAAGTAAATGTTTCATCGAAATATAAAAATGGTAATTTTATTTATGATATAAATATATTTTATATAATATATATGGATAGTAAATAATTGGCTTTATTAAGCAATACATTGTTTATTTTTATTGAATTCCATGAATCATTTTAGAAGTATGCAATATATGTATGTAACAAGTATCTTTTTTATTAGTTAAGCCAAAAACTGTTTATAATTAATTTTGTTGATATTTTTCTGTTATAACAGATATTAAGTGTTTTGAATGATATATTGAAAGCCGCGTTCTTTACTATCTTCATTATTTATCTTTGTACATCCATGCTTTCTTCTTTATTTATCGATCTCTCACCCTAATATTGGGTTGTCCGGAGAGTTCGTGCTGATATTTTAAGACAATTAAAACGCAGCTCATTTACCAATATAAATTTATTTAATTATATAAATACCATTCTGCTTCACAACCTTTCTCCATCTTTCGTATAACTTGAGAACTCCGTCCTTCCAGAACGCAGATTTCTCGGCAAAAAATTTGTCAAAATAAGTTTTGATCTCGACCCAAGAGTCAAAATTTTTTCCATTGAGGGAAATCCTTAATCTAGTATCCTCGCCATAGGCAGCGCATACCTTATTTGCTGCTTGTGTAGCATTTTTACTTTTTCGGAAAAAGAAAAGTATTAAATGCCTATTATGCACTTTATTTTCCACCATATTCTAAGGCATACGAAATTGATAAAAATTAACGAATCGTAATCAAACTTTTTCCAAATATGACTGAAGCTATCTCTTTTAGAATATAACAAATGTCATTTGTTTTCAATAATTGTGTTATATTCAGTTAGGTCTCTAGCGCTACCAATATATCAGCTGGACATTCCGGACAACCCAATATATATATATATATATATATATATATATATATATATATTCTTATAATACAATAATAAAATTTAAATCATTAGTCTTTAAACTTTAATCATTAAAAATACCAATTCTAAATTCCTAAAAACTTATCATTTAAATTTAAATCATTAGTTATTAGTAATATAATTATTAATAGCATTAGAATTCTATTTACATTCATGTAATACTGCGCGTATATCACGTGCGCGGGAAGTTGATATTATTCTTTCACGCAATAGAAAATCATTTAAAATCACATCTACTTCAATTTTCATTACTAAGTCAAGGCTTCTGATCCAGAAGTCAAACGTGATTAAATTTATATTATTCAAAACAGAGTAATTTTTCAAGCTGTACCAGTCAACTTAGTGAAAAAATGATCAAGTTACATCAAGGTACCATTGTGTCAAGGATGGACATTGGGTAGCAGAACCTGTATCCGTCAAGGTCAGACTCAAACTGTTCCGGGTCACAATTATTAACTTTTAGCTACTGCTAAATTAATAAAGAGTAAAAATACAAATAAAAAAGATAGCAAAGGGTGGACTACTTAATGAAAGGGGTTTTTCCTTCAGAAACATAATCGTGATTGTGTATTGTCATATTAAAAATATTGTTTTCATCTATTTCAAGGGCAAGTTATTATTTTTCCTTTCTTAGTTCCGCTTTGTATTGAATATCGAACAAACTACTGTTTGACGATAAACAGAAAAACATTCTTAATAAATTTGATAAGTTCGATGCGTAGAATATACTCAGGGATTTCAACTCTGAAATAGTTTCACAATTCACATTACCAAGTTAATTTAATAAAATATAAGGCATTTATTAACAAAACACTTTCGGCGTATGCTAATCACTATATATATATATATATATATATATATATATATATATATATATATAGCTTTTATTGTTACTCATAAAGCTTATTTAAATTTCTTGCTGATTTTAAAATCCAAACATTATCTTGATAAATTTGTTAATAAATAAATTTATGTAATAAAGATACGTATCTGGGGCATGTCTGTTTTATTGAAATTAACTATGAAGCTTTTTTTTTCCCTTAATTAGAGAAATTTATAAAATAAAGTTTAAGATGCTCAAACATTGCGCTACTTTTCATTTATTGTATTGAGAATGGGGGGAAAAATCAAAAGAATGAAGCGAAGTGATGCTCCACTTAAATGCATATCTTTTCAATAGGTATTGCTCATGTTTCTAAAACATGAATTGATAATCCTTAAGTGTTATTTGCATATGATGGGAGTCGCAATCCGATAAATATAAACTTGTGCACATTAGTTTTTTTAAGTTATTATTTGCCTTCAGTTCATGTTCAGAGACAAAACGAAAATGGAACTTGACAAATTTGATGGATATAAAACTTATTGGTACGCCATGAGTAAATAACTAATGTGCTTCTCCAGAAAGAAAATTGAATGGTATATACTTTTTATTTACTAAGAATTCTTTGTAAGTAATTCATTTGTGTCAATAAGTTATTATAACCACATTTTTTTTTCAGCAACAGCACTAAACATGGTTTTTGTTGAGGTAGCATAAATTTTGTCGTAACTGGCGTGCTTGTCACTAAACACTATGGAAAGCGTTTAAGATCTCGTAAGTCGTCAAACATTTACTTAACTTAAATTCCATCTCTGTTCATGAATTGAAGTAGTCCATTGGAGTTGCATGAATTAATTTTGTATAGTATATTATTCCAATTTTCCTTAAAATCTGGTAGTGAGTAGATCAAATTATATGTATACTCTCACATTATTGAAAATGATTGTCCTATTAATTATTGAGTACGTGTAGTATTTATACTCGTATGTAAAACGTTATATTTCACTTACTTTATTTTATATTTATAAATCTACAATGGGAGAACTTTAAAAAGAATTAATGCTTTGCTTACTTTTGCTAATAAAAATTATTAATTTGGATATATTTCTTCCCGTATGAATATTTTTCATGGACGCATACCTTTTTTGAGCCTTGCATATTAAATCTCCCTTTAGTTGTAGTTAATATCATAGATACAATACTAATCATGAGTTCTATATCTTTGAATATTTTAACCAAGTTGCAAGTTGAGATCTTTTGTTTTTTAAAAACGTACCGAAATTCGTACTTATATATGATTTATATATTACCATGTTAAATAAAATAATCGTTATAATGATCCATAATTTTTCAATTCATTACTTGTCTCTAGAACAACAGCAAAAATGAATCGTTACATTTAACTTCGAACTATATTCCTACTGTGTGTTGGTGATTTCAAATAAATAATTAAAATTTTTAAAACATGTAACTTTAAAAAACGCTTTAACTTAAAAAACAATTTAATTTTGAATATATATATCCGGGTAATGAATATAAGCATGAATGGGCATATATGACAATATCCATTGCTAAGATTAAACAGCTTCATTTTGAATATTGATTTCACATTAAAAATTTAATTAGTTAAAATTTAAAGAAATATATACATTGGAAATATGTTTTCCGTACTTGGAGTTCAAGAATTTGGATTATTCCGAATTTAATGATCTTGCGACGTATTACGAAATGGATGTCATGGTATAAATAATGAATGAATATACGGAGAATTCTAACTGATGAAATGAGTTGATTAAGTCAAATTTTATTGTTTTATGTTTATTTATTACTATATTTTCTTTACTTTTTGATAAATTACTCGGAAAGATTAATATAGGAAAACAAAAGAAATAATGTTACGTAAAATTTCACTTGAAGGTTATAGAAATAAGAACCACAAAGAATAAGTATATAATCTCATAAAACGGTACATAAACTCATCAAGAAACAAATTCATTTTAGTTTAAATATAAGAACTTTAATAATAAATCTCAGTCAATAACATAAATTTTATACAACCTTGACAACAGTAAAATAAGCATTCAAGAAAGAGCTGATAAACGGGTTAGGAATAAAATAAAATTTAAATCTTTTTTTTTTTAATTCACTCCTATTTAATAAATTTTATTATCAATATATAAGCTGAACATTAGCAGAACCCCCAATTGGGGGATTCTTGCTCGCTGTAATTAGATATTCATTTTAAATTTTAAGCTCTTATTGAATTATCCTTTAGGTGTACAAAGTGACTGCAGAACAAAAAGCAAATAAAATTATCAATTTGTAGTACTAGACTCTAAAATTGATGTAATGTTTTCAGAAAAAATGCAATCCGTCTCCAAATTTATGCTATTTTTGAACTTGCAGAATATTTTTATTTCATTTGATATTTTATAATAATACTGAAAACTGAAATTTACGAGAGAAGAAATATTTAGTTCTTTATTTCATTCCGACTGTAGAAACTTCATTAAAAACTTTACTATTCATAAGCATAATCATTCACATGAATTAAAAAAAATAACGAGCTACGAAATATGTCTTAATGCTTGAATATGTTTCACTTCTGAATCTGCATAAGCGTGTCTAAAATTATTCACTTAACTATTGTAAATAAATTTTTCGTTGCAGGAAAAATTAAATAGTTATAGAATCAAAAAACCATAAAGGAACATTAGCTATAAGGCAATGTTCTAATGATAAAGATTCCCTCATCTCTATTTTGCACATTTGTGTTTTTTAATTATTATAGAAACATCGATAAGCATAAAGATGTGCTTACTTCCATGATGTCATACATCATTCATGTAGATAGATTCTTATGGCGTAATGGGTACGAAAATAACTCACAAATTATTTATCAGATTATTTGAGACATAATTCCGATGAATTATTAAGTTATTCTCTGGTATATATCAATATTATTTTGCCCAACAACACATGTTAGCTTGATTAATGTCTTTAGCATTGCTCAGAACAACAGAATAACTTTGATTACAGCTTGGTAATTATTAGTTTTCAAACAAAATTTACATTATAATAGAAATGGGAAACTCCGTGTTGTTTGATGTTAAAATAATAATAATTTTCGAACAAAATTTAAAATTTTCGTTCGAAAATTATTTTAAATTACAACTAATAACGTTTTTATAATAAATTTAAGTTACATTACTTTTAGCTTTCAGATATTGACTATGAAGTAAAAATTCCTTATAAAATAACTTAATTTTTAATCTTACTTAATTATTAATTACAATTAAATATTATTTAACATAAATTTATAATTTAAAGATATTGAGAAGTTGAAATAAAAATAAATCTTTTTATTGCAAAGAGGTATAAAATCTAAGTAATTTTAATTAATTTTCATAGCTTTACAAGGTTCATTTAAATTTATTATGACTCCCTTTTTTAATTAATTATAATTATCCTCACACATTAATCAAGTTTATAATTTACGTAGTTCGAATAAGATGTATTTTATGACTCATTAAATTTTAATCAAGTTTAAAGCGTATTTTATAGAAACTAATTTAAAGTTTTTTCAGGCTTCATCCATAAAATACATTACATATAAACGTATAATTTTACAAACTGTTATTCGATTGAATTTAACATAAATTGATTAATAAATTTAGTTTTAATGTTTCTTCAAAAATAATCTTATATTATTGTAGTTATAAAATTTTATACTATTGATATTGTTTTACATATAAAATTTTATACGTATCACTTTTTTTGTATATCTTTGCTATACATTTCCTTTTACTTTCCTCCTTTATATTTATCATCAAACTTCGATTGATAAAACGCGAAATAGTTTATTTCATTTTCTCAGTTGCATTCCTAAGTTCATTTCCTGTTGAACGACTTTCTGAGAAGAGAAAGGGAAAATCTTACCGGTTTTAACAGTAAAAAGGGAAAAGGAAATTCTAATCTTTTCCCTCTCATTGTTATTCCATGAGTGACATCACTTTGTAAGATCCGCTTACCCCTTTCAACCCCAAAGCAATCAGGTAGCCGGTAAAACGGTAAGCAACCCAGAGAAGATGACCCGTCACATGATGTTGGCCACGGAAGCCGGACTTTACCAAGCAGTGAACTTTTGAACCCGGAGAAAGTCAGAAAAGCAAGCATATAGGCTTTTATTTTTGCTATTGTTTTTATTACTCGACGTTTTTCCTTTTAACGTTTTTTCGCTCGATCGAATTGAATTCTGGAAACTTGCCAATGAATTCATCCTGAAAAAAACTGAAATCATTTTCTTTTGTACATCTTCAAGCAGATATTATTTAAATTTCTTCTCCGTATCAGATAATCTCTTCGGTCATTTTGATATCCGATAATAGCAAAATTTGAATAACATTTTATTAACAATGGTTATCTTCCGTGTTTTTCGCAACATATGTTCGATAAACATATATAATGCAGACATAATATAAACAAAATTTTACGCATGCAGTCTTTTAAATTTATCTTCTAAAATGTCAATAGAATTGATATTTGATTTCCCATTATTGAACTATAAACTATACCATTGTACTAAAACGCATATAATTAATAACTTTATTTTAAAATGTGTCAGCTTTGAAAACATTCCTTTATGATTTTTTTTTCTTTAATCTTTCGTAGTCCTTATCAGTTTAAGGAAAATGTGTCTCAAATTAAAAAAAAGAGGTTTTTATATATATTAATACAGCAATATTTATTTACAATAAAATCTTAATTCTTAAAAATAACAAAATAATTTGGATATTTTCATTTTCATCAATCGTTTTACGATTACGATTAAATATATTTTCTTGTAAAAAATGGTGAAATTTGAGAACGAACTATATACAAAAAATTTTTTTAAATGTGTAAGAGTGTAATTCAAAAATATATTAATTTCTAAAATTAAATTTTGTAATGATATAGGATTTATAGAAATTTTAATATCTAAAGAGATATGGGATTATTATAGTGAATTCTTATAAGCACAAATCAGTTAATATCGAAGTATATGTTTAAAACAAGTATGTTCCATTAAAATGGTATGGAAAATAATACAAATTTTATATATAAAAAATAATATTCATGGGTATTAGGATTGTTATTTTTTTATTGAATAAGTATAAAATATTATAACTTAACATTTCATTGTAATATATCGTCGTTCCAAGCTCATTAGTTACGCTATAATGCATTTGATGTTAGTAAACATTTTACATTATGTAGAAAAATTTTTTTCACATTGAAAAATAAATTAATATCGTAAAATAGAACTTTGTCTTTCATTTAAGAATTAAAGGAACTAAATTACATCAAATGCTTTAATGCAATAAAATTTTGCTGCATTTCAGGTCATGAAAATTAATATAACAAAAGATATTGTAATCATTTATGGAGAAAATAAAATTTTCTTATATATTAAATTAATATTCAATAATTATTATTTTAACTCCTAGCAAATTCAAATTTGAATCAAAATATCAATAATACTATGCAGAATAAACAATATTCATTTATTTAACTGAAAGCTTGTGAGTTCTATATTAAATTCATATTATTCACATTTGATATAATTATTCTGTATTTTTATATAGTTGCTTTTATTATTTTATATGATTAAAAAATAATCGCAATGTAAAGTCACCTTTCGTAATTGTATCAAGAAAACTAGTGCATATAAAAAAAATAAGGGAAAATTGAATATTGATTTCTAAACTGGTTCTACGAATTTCAAATGACCAAGTGTGTCCACTCACTATGTTAGGATAAAATCTGGCCCACTTTGTAAAGTGAACACAAGACATGGGCGGTCTTAGGGTGAAGATTTAGGTTAGCGTAGGATGTTATAGAAAGGGAAAATTGGAAGAATACTTTTTATATTAGCATCAGTTAGAGCATTATTTCCGATGTCAACGACGTGCTCGTTATTCAACTAATTTTTATAAAAGTTTTTTTGTGGAATCTTTACATGTATTAAAAAAATTCTCAAATGCTACAAACTATAAAATGGATATTTTAAAAGGTAAGTTCTTTGTCTTTTTGTACACAAATTATTATAATATCAACAAATCGCTTTATTTTACATTAAGTTACATGGCATTATAATATACATTTCTTTTTAATCCAACACAGTTAGGTATTAGTTTTTATTATTTTCGTATATTTAAATTATAAGAAAAAGAAATTTTCCATTTATATAAATGTTTATTTTTAATTATATACTTTATTAAATAGAGATTTGCCTCCATACTTCTCTATACATTCATTAATCAATAAATATATTTATTATTTTATTATATGCTTTTATTCTAAATTCTCTTTCGCAGCTCCGGTTTAAGAAACTGTGAGATAAAGATTAGAAATATTTGAAATTCTTTCGAAAATTACGAATAAAATAACGAAGCTTAGAGCATTTTAAAATATATTTCTAAAGACGAAATACATTGTACTGGTGCCAGCATTTGTGTTCAATTAACAAAGAACGAAACTTACAGTTTGTTAAGAAGCTTAACTTGTCTAAGATTATTCTTGAAGGTAACGCAGCACCCTTGAATATTGTACGAAGGATTACCTGGGTTGCAGGCTTCTTGACATTGGTTTGCAGAAACAACTTTATATTTGGTGAAAGAGATGGCTTAAGGAAAACTAAGTCGCTTATTCGCAAATGTAATCATAGAGCTCTTCGATATAATTTTAGAAATTCAATGGATAAACGGATATATTTCATTTGTAAATATTCTCCTATATTAAATCTGTGATAATTATTACTAAGAAAATTTTTCTAAATAAATTAAATTATTTTTTTGGTGAAGAAATCTTGCAAAAATGATATGAAAATTAGATCATTTGTAAATATTTTTAAATTAAATTAAATTAGGTCATTTGTAAATCATTGTAATAAAATTAAATGAAAATTAATAGCTTTTATTTGATATTTATAATATTCTTGATTTTCTGCTGTTTACCAATAAAAATTAAAGTTAGTGAAATTTAGACTTAATATGCTTAATTTTCATTTACTGTTTTCAAATAAGATTCAAAATACAATGATATTTAGAATAAGGCATAAATATGTAACAATACTTAGTCTTATATGATTATATTTTGTAGCAGCACGTTTTTTTTTTCATTTCTATGATTATTTCACTTGATTTCTATGTAATTTTGTACTATTCAATATAATATTTATATTTTTATTCTAACGAAGATTAGAGAGTGCAAATCTATATCTATAACTAAGTGGAAAATAAAGAAAACGATTAAAAAGAAAGTAAAATATAAAGTTTATATGAAAAATAGGTTAACTAAATTCAAGATTTCGATTTTCTTGATGTACACACATTTTAAATATGAGACCTTTTCTACTCGTCGAAACGTTCTTTACTTTCAGTCTATATTACTTTCGGCTTGGTTTTTCGATAAGTTTAATAAAAGAACTTTTAATCAATATTTTCCAAAAGTATTTATATAATTAAATAGCTTTCCTAAATATAATTATAAGTTTAAAGATGGCCGGCAAACACAAAAAATGCTTGCAATTAAATCCTTCAATTCAACAATCATGAAAATTAGAAATCTTAGAATTCATATTCTCATAAATCGTAAAGAAATATTTTTAATTAATTTTCAGAAAACATAATTAACTCTTCAATACAGATAACTTATTCCATGTTAGGCCTTAAAGTTCAGTCTTATTCAATATTATCCGTCTAGCATCCTTGTTTTTCTGTCTAGCCAGTAGACAGTTACTAATTTCAACAAAACTTATCACACAAAATACAAATTATTAATTGTGCGAAAAACCTAAAATTTTTTAATTGGTTGTTTTGAATTTATCAATTTTCTGAGTGTGAAAAAAATATTTCGGTAAGAGAAGCAGTATAAAGATCTTTAAAAGCTTACAAGAATCTTTTAATTCTGAAACTTATTTATTTTCAATTGAAAAGTAAAATCACAATTTAAAATAATTTCTGTTAAAATGTTATGCTGGAAAAAAGAAATTTTATTTTCAATATTTAATAAGATATAGATTAACTGATGGAAAGATTTACATTAGAAATGTTATATATTTTTTTTTCATGTGAAGTAAATTTTTCTGCCACAAAAGGAAGGAAAAAATCAGGTGATTTCTGAAAGTAATTTTTTATATATATTCAAGTTTCAAACGTAGTTTTCAGTAAAGAAAATTTAAATAAAAACTTTTATGTCACTTTCCCATGATTTTGCAAAGTAAAGAACACCCTATCCTCATTAGAATAGCTTGCGTTAAGTACAAAACTGACGAGTTCGAAACTCATCTTGCAGTGCCTAATGACACGTCATCAGTGACTCGTGATTATGATGATTAGAGGCGAAAAATGAAGGAACGCGGGCGATCCGTACCGCTTCTTCACCTGCAGCCAAGTTATGAAAAAAAAAAGAGGAATAATAAAATAACTATGCCGGAAACTCGCATAATCACTGCTCATTAGAATAACTGGGCAAAATAAATAATGAAAAAAGTGTGGAAAAAAAAAAGGAAGGGCACAAGTGATTAACTAGCGTATAATCACATTCTATGCACGTCGTTAACTTTTATATTGTCATTCACTTTATCGTACACTTTCAATTAATAATGGTTGCGTGCGCTTTTGTTTTGATTTGCAGTAAAGAATGAATATTCATACGATTGAAACTGAAACTCATCAAAAAGCGGGAGTTTTCACTTATCAAATATGTCGCAAGCAGATTGTAATTTTAACCGAACTTCATTATATCACCTAAGGAAATATTTGTTCAGAACCTTACCACCAGAGGGCTGACTATTTTTAAGTGCTGGGAAACAACGAGCAGTGGACGGATATTGCCTTTCTTTTTTTCGAAAAACAAGACTAGAAATTTAGTTTTATTAAAACTGATGATATCCTTTTTGATGGGTATTACACTTTGTTGCTTAAGTATTTTAAATTGCTACTCTTTTGAACTGAATTTTAATTATTTAATTATTAATGTCATATTTTAAAGCTTTTTATATAATTTATATTAATAAGAATTGGTACAAATTAAATTTATTCTTATAAAGTAGAATTTTTAGTTAAAACACGAAGTTCTATGTGTAAAATATTTCACATATGAGGAAATAAATATTTTTTAAAAACTGTAAATTAAACTAAATGCAAGAAAATGAATAATATTCATTTGAAAAATGAAAAACTCACTTATAAAAAACAAAGTGTTTCTTAAGCTTTATTTATCTAAAGAAAGAAACAAGAAGTGCTTTATTCTTAAGAAAAAAATTATAATTTTGAATTATTTTTGTTGTCATGACAATTATTCGAATCGGACATAAAAAATATGGTTTTATATAATGTAACAATACTTTTATTATCTTATATAAATCACATATTACACAATAGTATTCAATTGTTACTCATTTGAATTTTATTGATCAATTTTGTTGGAATATACTGATATTTTTTTGTTCAGTTAAAGTACGACAGCATAATGAAAATCGATCCTATATATTGATCTATATATTGACTTAAAATGTTAACTAATTTTTGTTTTAAGCTTAGTCTTCATTTATTAAAACATTAACACAATATATTAAAAGAAACACATATACTAAGCATTATTGGTCCCGAAACTGTAACACAATATTTCGAGAAATAGTGTTATCAAATAATTTAGAAACTTTACTTAAAGAAAGATATTTATTTTCTCCACAAATGTATTTGTTTGTAGTTGGGCATTTTATAACCAAAAGAAATGAGCATATATTTTGAAGTTTGGTTATTTCTAAAATTTTTGTCTCGAATGCCATAAACATAAGTGAAACGTCGGTGATAAGTGTTATGGTGAACGTGTCTAAAGCCTTTTCCTTTTAAAGACGATCTTGCAAGTTCAAGAAAGCGTGCGTTTATTTAAATAATCACGTGCAATGCATACGCCTGTTTCCCTTAAACACAATGCAAATATGCACATTTGTAATACATTACTCTAACACCAATTCATTATTTTTCAAATAGTACGGAAAATATTAATGTATCAATAAATTACTAATAATGGGAATGTGAAAAAATATTATAAATGTTTCACATTCTACGGGATTTAATAAAATTTGTTTAAATTTATTTGTTCGAACCACTGAAATAAATCCAAAAATAACTTTAAATGATAAAGTCTCAAAGAAAACGAAAAAATTATTCTGTATTTTTTAAATAAATTACAGTAATATTTGATTATTTTAACTCGTTGTGAGAATTATACATGTTTCATAATTATCATTTTTACACCTATTATGTTATAAGAAAATTAAGCATTTTCATTTAATTTTTTTTTGTAAATCTAGAAATATGACATACTTAATATATATGACGTCATCACAGTTTTATCAACATTTTCTGAATCAAAAATGGCATATAAGTAGTATTAGAAATTTACAAGTTTAGATTTTATCGTAATTTAAAAGTTGCTAAATTGTGATTGTTCTTGCTCATTTAAGTCTTTTTTTATTTTTTAAGTATTATTTAGTAAAAATTATTGTGAAATCAATGAGTAGTGCGTTATCTATAAAATAATTTTGCGTTCTATGTTACCGCACTTGTTGTTTTATTTAAATGAATTATTTGAATTGGTTAAAATATATAGGATGAAGAGACATTTTATTAAGTATACTTATATATATATATATATATACTGATAACAATCTCGCAAATTCTGAACGAAATTATTACTAGAACATTTATAGAAAACTATACAAACATTACTGGGATGTAAAATTATAACCACAATGAAAATATTAAGACATGGTCAGAAAATTCATCATATACATAATTTCTGACTAAAAGAACAATCTATTGTAAATTTCAGAACAGATAATATCGTATTGAACTGCTTGATGAATTTTAATTTCATTAAATTTGAAATCATTAACAAATACTAATTCAAAAACAAATAATAACCTTACAAACTGAAAGTCAAGTATTCCATTCTTGAATTTCAGTTTAGATGATTATTGTTTGCTTTCTCTAATGGAATAGAATTGTATTCTATTATGGAATAAAATTTTATTCTATTATGGAATAAAATTTTATTCTATTATGGAATAAAATTGTATTCTACCATGGAATAGAATAAGTTACTGCAATTTCTCTGCAATGAAATCTGCCGTAAATCCAGGATTGGTAAAAATTGATTACCTTAAGGTAAAGATGACATTGCTTTTTCAAAATTAAATAAATTTGTTTTTTAATCAAACTTTATTTAGTGGCTTCATAGATCATGATAGGATAATATATATTTAAAAAAAATGTTCTAAAGTTTGTATAGTAAGCTTTGTACAGATGAGCTTCGTTTCGGAATTATATTATATTTGGGAAAATTTATATTATAAATCATAGAGATACCATTACTAAATGTTATCAACAAACATCGAAACTATAGGAGAATTTTTCATTGAAATTAAAGTAATTGGATGTTCACAAAATGGCCACCAATATATCAGTTTATATAATGACCATAAGTGTCAAAAGAAAAATGGACATCGTTACAGAAAGTCGTTCTCTTCTAGCCTAGATTTATCGAGTTCAATTGTGATATTAACGTTATATCTGTATCAATAGGTTAGTCGCAATTGTTCTAAATAATGCTGAAATTGTAGCCAAATTCATACATGAATGATTAGTTCTGACCACTATTAAACTTGTGTTAACTGGTAATGAGTTTGAAATAAATGATTACGGTATTGTTGATACAGATTTGGGTCTATCTTCTGATAGTTTGATGTGTGTGGTATTGGTTAAAGAAATTAATTTAAAATTCATTGGCACCTTTAACTAATTTCTGCCTCGTTACTGATAAATGAATCGCACTACTATATAAATATTATAGTTATGTACACTGATTCTTCAATATATATGATTCATTTCAACATCCAACAACTGTTTGTAGCGTTATTGATTATGTTATAAATTTTTTTAATACCATTAAGGAAACTAGTAATTTCGAAAATAAATTTTCTGGTTATTAATACAGAAATTTAAATAATTTTTATAACTCTATATTTTGTACACTGTATTCCATTCTGTATATCATTCCATGCTTAGTGACAACTAAATTTTTCCAGTGCCTTTATTTTTTCATCTGATTACTTTTAAGAAAAAAATTCGAAACTCTGTGAAGAATATTCAATTATAGAAATGTTATTAACATAACTTTCCTTCAGTTTTACAAAAATATGCAAGGAATATGATAGAAGTTGGCTTTTGATATTAAAATATAATTTTTTTAAATCTATACCAATTCAAAGCCTTACTGTCCAAAAGAAACTTTTAAGTTCTCAAATTTCATTCAGCTACATTTATATTGATAATTATAAAGATATTATAAATTAATTTTCACTCATTCAATTTTTAAAATAAACCTGAATTTTTTCAATATAATTTATATAATACCATGAAACTTAGCTATATGTAAAACATTTGTTTCGTAAAATTTTAATTTAAAATAAATATAAGAGAATGTATGAGT
The DNA here is from genome assembly GCA_026290005.1 of Latrodectus geometricus. Classification (NCBI taxonomy): domain Eukaryota; kingdom Metazoa; phylum Arthropoda; class Arachnida; order Araneae; family Theridiidae; genus Latrodectus; species Latrodectus geometricus. The sequence continues at coordinate 131,772 of JAPDSC010025015.1, forward strand.
ACAAGGAATTCCCTAATTTCTTATTGTTCATAAGAATGGGAAAAATTTGATAAATGGAGAAAATAAAAATTGACGAGAACTTAGAAAATCTTTCGCAACCTAAAGTAAAGTTTTTGCATTCAATTAATAAGTCATTATTTTGGTAAAGAAAATATCACTTATCTTTTTTGTGAAGTAGTTTTGAGGGTTTTATAATAAATCGAGAATTTTAGTAATAATTTAGAAATAAAAATTAACTGCATAATACTCTATTTCAAAAAACACAAATACAGCTCTTTCAATAAACAATTGAAGTAATTGTTAAAAATTTCTATATTATTATATACAGAACAAATCTGTAATTACACATTCTTCTTTTTCACAATTTCCTACATTATATAACAAACATTTACTGTATATTAAACATGTATTGTTAATTTAATTCTAGTAAAAGATATATACATTTGCCTTTTATCAAAACATTCAATATAATATTTAAAATAAGCTGTTAGAACCGTTGCTAAATAACACAATACTGAGCACCGTTGTTTCACTGACATCTGTAGCTTTAAAATTTTATGCCACAGACGTTGTGGCTATCAATTTCACATCAGAAATATTTTCAGACATTTGCTATTGCCTAGAATAATTTTGGGAATCGATTTTGGGTTTGGTATATAAATCTAACCCATAGTGTGGTCAATATTTATTACATTATCATTTTTATCTTAACACTTATGTCACTGGTATATTAATTTGTGACTAGTGCATATTGTTGCAAATAAACTGAGGAAAATGATTGCATGATTTCATTTTGATTTTATACAATCACCTCAATTTTACGAACTCATGAACTTAAAAAATAACATAATAAAACCACTCATAAGAGCAAGCATAACAAAATAACTTTTTCTTTTTTATTCCCTTTAGAAAATCTCGACTTCTATGGAAACCGAAAGAATAACGTTTTTTCCTTTATTAAAAGAACTTATTCTACATGTGAGTTCAACCTTGCAACGTGCTTGATTGTTTGATTTGTTTGTCGATCAACAATAAATTAAGGCCCACGAGAAGTAATTAAACCGGGACCTACAGTCGAAGATAGATTCCGAACCACTGCAAACATACACAGCATATGCGAACTGTTGAACTGAATATCAGATCACTAACCATACGGCTGTGCGTGTAGCACTGTGTATAATATCAGTTACATAGATATCCTGTCTTTTTTAGTTTACTGAAAGCTATTATTATATTACATTCTCAAAAATATTTTAAGATTAATTATGTATAGAGTAAAATGTGTGGAAGTTTGTCACATCATTAATTTTTTTTTCATAAATGCTCATTCAATCGTAATTTACGATATGAAAAATGAGCTACAACAAATCCTGAAATACTCACAAGGTGGAGCTCAAATTTATTAACAGTCTAATTAAATACCAGAATATACTGGAAATTCATCCAACAGTTATGAAAAAGTATTTTGGAGTGTGTAATAATTAAGAATGTTTTTTTATTTCTTTTTTTATTGCACATCTATCCTGTTTATATCTTTAACATCAATCGAGTGTTTGTTATTAAAAGAAAAAAAAAATACTACGAAAAACTAGTCTCCGTTATTTTTCTGAAATTTAATCTTTGTTTTGGAATGTAACGTAAAAAATAATATTTATTCATATTAAAGATCATAAAAGTTCTCAGATATCTATGTATTAAAATATAAAAAATGAGTAATTAATTAGTTTATATATGTATATTCTTAATTAAATTTTTATTTGGTTTCTTCGTAGTATACAGAATTACGAGTGTACAGAGGAATATGACTACACAATAACTTTTATTTTTCAATGTTGGTTGTAAAATGTTTTATATTTACATGAAATAAAAAATTCGTTTTGTAATAACAAAAAATGCCACAACAAATCATTCAGATTTTTATTAGGGAATAAGCAATGAAACCTTCTAAGCAGCTTAGCAATATTTTAAATATTTTAACGCAATTTATTTAAAAGTTCCATTTAAATACACTTTACTTTAATTAATGATGAATTTCTAAGAATTTTTTAATCTTCTTTCAATTGTTCTTTCATTACATATTCCATCAAATATTGAATGATTTTTAAAGTCATTGGAAGTTTACAGGTTAATACTTTATGAACTGAAATCTTTCCGGGTATTTTATTTCTCTTTCTCTTCTCATTATTTCACTTTCAATTTAGTAGTTTTCAGCAATACAATAGTTGATTTGTCTTTTCTTACCAAGACGGCACAGAGATCAGGTTTGCTAACATCAAACTCAATTCCAACGCTAATGAGGAATGAAATATGAAACGAAAGCAACTTATATAAGCGAAAAATAAATACACTTATCTACATTTCAATAGTTAGGATTTTTAATGAGATACAAAGGAGAGAGAGAGAGAGAAAATGAGAGAAAGCATTGAACCGGAACTGAGTTACCGGAAAAATTGTACCACGACTACAATTTTCCATTGTCGATGTAACGGTGTGCGTTCATTGTTCAGAAAGCGAGAAAACTTTTCCAATTAACTTTTGTTTTTCTTCGATTCTTTTGCTGAGCATTTATTTACCCTTGATAAAAGTGCACTTTAAGGAATCTTCATTCTTACAAGAGAAAGTTGATCTTTGATCTGATCATTTAGAACGATGACAGATTTCCATTGATACTTAAATGAATTGCTTGTGTCTTGATTAAATTCATTGATTTTGCGGAAATACCTAGTGAAATGATGAATATTTGCTGAAGTGAAAGACGATTTATTTCGTTTCTAAAATCTAATATCAGATCTTAGATACTTTATGTACGCTCTTTAAAATTTCTTTTAAAAATATTTTTACATTTTAAAGGAAATTCAATTTCATATACTTTTTTTCTGAATTCAATTCGAATTTCTAGTAATATTGATAAGGTTTCCTATTAAATGTAATATTTGAGTTAAAATAAAATATTTGTTTTCATAAATGAAAACGATATTTGATTTTAAAAGAAATGTGTTTGAGAGCTTAAAAGAAGCTTAAATTTTAAATTTAATTACCATCATATACTACCTCATTTTACTTATTTGACTTTTTTAATTTGGTTTGTCTCTACATTCATTTGTTCGAAGTCATACCTGGAGATTAATTTGATTGAGAATTTATATATAATTGTATATTTGATTTGAATTAGTAACCACTAGAAACTTCTAATTCATTGTTTATTTAAACTCATAAAATGTTGAATCTAAGATTAGAATAGTAGTTTTTGTTTTCTAGATTAGGCTGAAAATATAATAAAACAATATGTAGGAAGTCCTCGAGTACATTGTAAAAGTTTCAAAACTGTGTAGCATGGAAGTTTGTAGTAATGCACAATGGACATGAATATATGTTGTAGATCAGACAAGAATGATACTTTTGCAATTGTCTACTGTCAGAATCACATCTAGATGTTTCAGTAGTCCCATATTACCCAGTATGCACTCGCGGTGTAACACCACAGAGGCTTCATCAGTTTCAAACCTACTGTTTACACAATACATCATTAAATCCATCAAATATTCCCCCATACTCTTATTCTTCCAGCCACCTATTACGTTTGGGAACGAATCTCAACAAAGCAGACGACAAAACAATTTTTCCAATTACAGACTGTCCAATAGTGGTGTTGGTACACCGAAGTAAGTTTTGTAATCCCCAATAATGCATGTGTTGGTCGTGGGCTCCGAAAGCTCATATTAAATATGGTTCATATAACAGTTTGTACTCTGACACTTGTTGATGCCACAGCAGTGAAATCAGCAACAATATTGTGTAATTTTATAAGTCCATCTTGTTAAAATAATCTGGTTCATCTTTGACAATCCTATTCTTTTTCTAGGTATATTTTCAGTCTCATTGCTGTCTTAAACATCATTTCTTACTAGGTAATTGATATTTACGTGAATTGGTCATTTGGAGAAATCCAAGTTTCATCAATATCTTAAAGATGCAATTTCATATTTCTCTTGTACCTATTATAGCTGATTTTCTAAGTCCTTTAAAGGTTAATATCCTGACACTTCAATAATAGATATGGCAACTTTTCTACATTTGTTGCATTATATAAGTGCTATCTAATGCACTTCATTATTTATTACTCGTTTACCTCCCTTTTTGGCATATAAACATTATTTCTAGCATATTAAGTATACCAGCATTTCTTGCATTTGAATGTATAATCAATGAAATGGGGGTTTTTGTTTTGTTATATATTATAAAGTTTCTTTGCATACTTATTCCTATATTAATTGAGTGTGTGATAAAGAGTCTTATAACTTTTTTTTATATTTTAAATTTTTTTAGTAAATCATTAGTTAGGATACATTATATACTTAATTTATGGGTTATTTTATTTTTGTTTTATTTAGGAATCCAGTTTCCTTGATCATTGAGCCCCTAAAATTAAATACACTTAAATATATATATTTTCGAAGAAAATCTTGAAATATATAATTAAAATTGGGCAAGATAAAATATATAGTTTTAAATATTGTCAAATTAGATTTAAACTCAGAAACTGTTTTTCTTTACTGGTTTATGTTCACAATTTTAATAATTTATACTGTTATGCATATTCTGCATACTCAATCGAGTAATAAAAGTTAATGCATAACTGTAATTAAATTGAATAATCAATTTCAATACTTTCACCAGTTAAATTTCCTTTTAAAGTGCTTGTTCCTAGAAAAATGTAGAAGAGACCTTAGTGTGTGCTATATCACTTAATTTAAATTTTATTCAACTAACATTGAATGTATTATTTAAAGTTTAATTTCTTATATTATTACAAAAATATTTTATGTTAATAGATTAAATTTAGCAATTAATATCATATTTTAAATTTTATGAATAACTTGAAATTCTTCTCTGTACAATATTGAAATATTTGAAAATATTCGTATTAATTCATGTAAGTAAAATTTTTATATTGTAAGGAAAATTTAAAATATGTGACCGTAAAATATGCGTTTATTTATCTCTATATGATTTAAACATACATACATACATATCTGCATACACACAACTTGGCACAAACATACATATCTGCATGTTTGTGCCAAACATGCAGATATGTATGTTTTGTACTGACATATAAAAACATAGAATTTTCTAAATACAATTCAAATGAAACTTTCAGTTTTCAAAAAATTTGGAGTCCTTTAAAAATAGTGTGCATCTATGGAAGAATTCAAAGTTTAAAACTGACATACATGTGTAATTTTTGACTTATAACTGTCTAAATAATTTATCAGAAGTGCTTTATAATTAAATTTAAATATAAATTTTAGTTAAATTTCCACACTTACATTTTTGTCATACTTTTATTTAGACATATAATATAAATAAAAAAAAGTTTATACGTTGGTTAAATTCCAGTTTTTACGGGTCCAAACACGAGTGAATATTTCGTTACTAATCTTATATTTTAGATTAAATGCTTAAATATCGAATTAATCTCATAGATTAGGAATCGAAACTCTTAATGGAGTCACGATCATTTTTTTTAATCCGAAGGCGTTGGACGAGAAAAAATTCAACCTTCATCATTCTCTTTGAACCTGGATCTTGCATTGCATAATGCATACGTTCTCTTTTCCTATTCTTTTCTCGTCGTATGCCACTGGTCACAGCAGTCAGACTGTAATCGATATCGAAAACGACTTCCCTGTTCCAGAAGATACTGTTAACGGTCTTGTTTCCAATCCTAAGAATGGAAAACTTTAATGGAAAGGTCTTTACAGACCTTTCTCTCTTTCTATTTTCTTTTTCTGTTCTTACATTTTCTCTGTGATTTCTTTCAGATTTTTAGACTATTCGCTCCTTTAAAAAAAAAGAAAAAAAACATTTCTGGAAAATAAAAAAAAGGTGGTAGGCAGTTTGAACTTTGTTGCTTGTAAAGATGAGGTTTGTAAGGATTTGAGATGAACTTGTGTGGTGGTGGCATTCTTATAGTGAAGGGTAAATGTCAGGTGGTGAAGTCGCGCTGACGACAGAGCTTTGGTAAAAAAAAGAAAAGCAATTTATTTTGGGGATAGAATGAGGAGGAATAAGGAGCGTCGTTGTCATGGTGATTGCTTTTCGTGAAGATTATTACTCGATATTTTTGATTATACCTTTCTATATTTTTTTCAAATTTTCGTTCTGATGATCAAGAATATTTTAAATCTCAAGAACATTGTAACATGTTTTCATTATCGTTTTGAAATAACTCTCAGTTTTTGTCAATGGAAGATATATGTTGTAATAATCATCATCCTTTACTAAGAAATCATATAATTTTTTAAAAATATTTTTAAGAATTCAGAATATAAAGTATCAATTCTTTCCATAACAATTTGTAACAATGACTAGTAAATGTTACATAATCCTTAACAATGCATCATTTTTGTAGATAGCTGTTGTCTTTAACCATTCTTATAGAATTTCATTCTCGTGACAAATTTCGATTTTTGTAGTTAATATGCCATTGATGCTGCAGTATTTAATTGACCTTTTTTAACTTTTTTATACGAAATAATCGTTAACGTAGTGTTGCTTTACAAATTCAGAATGTAGTTTATTTAAGGAATGTTACAAACTATTTAATACTTAAGAATTTCATGCGATCCCAAAAGAATAAACATAATTATATCTAATTTAATGCAGCTACAAACGAATAGAATATGTAAATAGATGTATGCTTCCAAGGTGCAGGTCCGAGGTTGGATTTTAGAGCTGGTCATGGCCGATTCAGTCTTTCATTCCTTCAGTATATCGATAAAATTGATTACCAAGCATGCTTGGGATCTTCTTTAAGAATGTTACTCTGTTGGTTTCTGTTAGGGTGACAATCTAACCGGGAAATATGCTCCACACCTCAAGGCCCTCGATCAAGGAAACAGACATAGGCAGTGTAGACCTGGGTCCCATATGGGCTGTCATGCCACTAAGTTTATAATATATATATGAGAATGCGTGTTTGTATCTATCAAAGCGTGTACTCTTTTCCCCTTTCTTTAAACATAGTATTTTCTTATAGTTTCTTTAGTTAAAAGAAGTTGACAAGGAGTTACTATTTTTAATATGATATGTCATATATTTTAATTTGCCAGCGTCTCCAAAATTCAAAAGGTAATTTAAATTTACGTAAAAATTTAAAAATTATAGAAAAAAATGTAATTTTTAAAGCTAGTTTTAAAAAATTTTTTAATATTCTTTTCAAATATTTTGCTAAACTTTATTGTAAAGCTTTAACATCTATCTTAAGTGTATAATTCTGCACCATAGCTATCAATATTATAAGTGATATTAATTATTTTGAATCTGAGCATCATGCATTAAGTGCTATGCATTAATTATTGTAAATGATTAAGTGGTGTCATATTTTCAAGGCAATTTTAAAACAATTTATCCCACGAATTTCAATTATTAATCATTTTATACATTGAACTTTTAACATGAAAGTTAGCCAAATACTCTTTAATACGTTATTTTTAAATTAATCAAACCTTATTATTGAAGTGTATGATTTCGTGTAACTAATTTTTGTCAATAAAGTACTGTATCGTTTAACCAATAAAATACTTGAATAATTTCATTGGTTTATAATTTATCGATCATTCGTAAAGTGATCTCTCTGTTACATATATACTTATTTCTGATAATGGATAGAAATCACATTAAGATTTCCAATAAAATGAGTAAACGAGTTTAATGTTTTAATTATTTCCATTAAGTACTGCTATTTGAAGCAACGAAAGTGATTGGGGAGCTGTATTACCTACTCTATCAAAATATCTGTAACCAATGCATATTGTCAGTAAACACAGATGCTTTACTTAACGAGGTACAAATGGGAAACGAATACAGATCGGATGTCCCGAACCACGCAAAGTATTTACGTAATTACGACTAACTCAGTCTTAAACGCTAATTATCGAAGGCAGGATTTATCTCAGTAAAGATATTTCCCTTCCTACCTACATTTAACCTTGCTGCTGAAATAAATTAGCAATAATTCCGTAAGTAATCGATTAATGATTGTTGGGGCTTAAAACGTCAGGATTGGATGAATAATGGAAACGCTCTATCAAAACAAATAAATTTCCAGCAATAAACTGGAATAAAAATATAGTGCAGTTTTATTCTAGAATTGTTTACTTTTTAATACCATAATCATGTGTATTTATCTGTTGTTGCTGGGGCTATGCTAAAGCAAAAGCTATATAAACAAGAAATAATTTTTTTATTTGTATTTGAGTCTTTTGCCGTATCTCTTAAAATAAAAATATATAGATCGCTCTTATTATAAATAAAATGACTAAATTTACATGTAAAATAAAATGTGATATTAGGTTGGGGAAAAAGAAATCCGTTATTTTTACGTGAACTTTATATAACTTCTTTTGGATTCACTTTGTAAAAAGGTTTAAAACAGCTTTCATGTAGATTTTTAGGACTTGCGCGTTACGATTGCTGACATGCGATCAACTTCGATCATTTTTGATATTTTATAGACATTTTCGACGATGCTGTATCCACATGCGAGGTGCATCTTTAGCATCCAAATACCCGAACAAAATCGACGAAACAAAAATTGTACGTAACTGGTTGTTACAGTTTTATATAGGACGATAAACACCTTTCACAATTTCAGCCACCCAGCTATCTTTTTCGCCGTTACAAGAGAAAAACGAAAATGTATCGAATTTTCTGTTTGTTGTCATCGATTTTTTAAAACCTTGTACTTGTAACTGAATTAGTCAAACAAAAAACCGCAAGAGGATATTTTAGTGTCAAATGTCACCTTTCCAACGAGAATAAATCTGAAATTGTTTGATAGATACCTCACGAGATATCGATCACTACAGACGTTTACCGAAAAAATAATGGTTTACTTTTTCCCCAATCTAATATTTTAAAATATAAAATTTATTATTAGTTCCGAAATAATTGTTTTAATTTCATAAAAATTATCAATGCTGATTTTATAAAACGTAAATCACAGTTTGAATTGAAAATAGCCTTTATATAAAGATAATTTTATTTGAGTAGATTTAGAGAAAAATAAAAGATATTTCTTTCATGTATTTGGAAAAATACAAACATTTTTGTTGTCAATTCATGGAAGATCTATCGTTTTTTGGGGAAAAAAACCCATCGTGTAAACAGAAATTCCAAAAATACATGTATGTCTTGTTATATTAATTTATCTCAGGAGCCATAATTACATGTTGAAACAATTTATTTCAAAATTTATCTTATCAGTCTACTGCAAAAATCTTTTTGTTTCATGTTTTTCTTTCAAAAATAATTACATTCTTATTCTTTTCATAAAATTTAATAATGATCTAAAAATGTGAATCTTGGTACAGAAGTTTGTTAAAAACAATGAAATGAAAGAATTTAAGAGTAAATTGTTTTCTTTTAACATGCCCTCCCAGAAGAAAACGACATTGTCACTTTCTTAATATTTATTTTTTAATAAGATAATTTTTTTTAAACATTGAAACTAATTTAATGTTTAAAAAATTATTAATTAAAACATTAAATAATTTCTTAAAATAATATTACTTAAAATAATAAGTAATATTATTTTAAGAAATTATTAAATTAGTGTATATGTGATTTTACATTTAATCAGGAAATTATCCAATATTGGAGTTAATCGGAATTACTTATTGCGATTTTATTTTATGTTTCAGACATTTAATTGAATAATAAAATTTCAAAATATATTTTCATAGCCCAGTTACATTTTTCCATAGCCAGTTATATTTTCGGTAAGTTTCTTAAAAAAATGCGAGCTGTATCATTTTATACCGTGTCAAAAATAATCAATTGTGATGAAAATGCTTATTATCAAATTTAATATTTAGAAATATATGAATTAATTTTAAGAATTCATGAAAAAATACTCTCTTTTCCCAAAATTACCTTATTGTTTTTTTTTTTTTCATATTTTAATTTATCGGATTGTTGGATAATTGATAAACGAATATAATGAATATGGACACTGTTTTCAAAATAAGTTATAGTAAATAAATAATTTTCATCATAATTCTGAGAGTAAATAAACATTGATGTAATTTATAAACATTTATCTCAAAATCCAATCAAAATAGCTGAAAATTGAGATTATATTAATATGTAATATTTAATAGAACATTTTATTGAAATTTTTAGTTATGAAACGAATGTTTATGCTTTCAAACCCCTTTTTTTTACATTAACCAAACTTGATTATAAATATATTGGGAGTATTTTAAATCCTTTTTAATTTATTTATTACCGCATTTCCTATATATTTTCAGGAAATTTGAAACTCATTTGTCAGAATAAGTATTATTTATCTTGCTGTTATTTTAGTTCGAATACAAAGTTACTTTCACATTCTTGAAATTGCTATTTATAATAAAAAAGGGAAAAGCTTTTTAGTTCTAAATTTAACTATTTAAAATTTAATGACCTGAAAAGTTCTTCATTCAATATTTTCTTACTATATTATATAAGAATATAAAATAGTTTACAGTTAATTCCTTAAACTAAAATTTTTGTAATTTATTATAAGAAAATTTGCGTTTCATATCTTAGTCACATGTAAATAATATCGGATTTAGTGATAACTTCACAAAATAAGTATTTTTCAAATGCATTTAATTTAAAATAAAGTTCATATAAGAATGTTGAAAAAGATACGTGCACCAATAAATGTAACTAACTCTATAGTAAACCAGTACCAGGCAGTGAACTTTGGGAAATGAAAAAAGAGTGGCAGCATTTAGAACAGATTTTTAGTTATAATGTTCCACAATTTGGAGTATCAACAGAAATTTGGAGATGAAAATGGATTTGGTAGGTTCACAAAGTGATCCTTGGCCATTTGTCATTTATTTACATAAGAATAAGAAACTGCAGAATGAAAACTTCTCATTCAATTATATAAAAACATTTAAAAATATATTCATTGCACTTTATTATCAGTATTTCAGTAAGAATTTAGTCCTTTTTATTAATCTGCATTGTTATATTGAGACTTTTAGTACAATTTTAAATGTTTCAATTTCTTTTTCTAAATAAACAGTTAGTTAATCTATATGACTATTCCTTCATATATATTGACGCATAATAGTAATGAATAATTTTAAAAATAGCACTAATAAATAAAAAATAGCATAACACAAATGCAATAAATATAATTGTTTATTAGCGGAATTAAATTCGACTAATATTTTTAACAATTTAAATGTTTATTTAAAAGTTGTAACTGCAATAAATTTTTTGTTTTCTGAATAATGATGATTGGGATCAGCTGTTGTAATCAAGCTCCAATAAAGAGGAAATAACTACGTTTTACCAGTAATACAACTATACCGGATGTAATCAATTGAAAGTAAACCTAAACAAAATAAAAGAAACACGGAGCAAACTGTATCCAACTCACGATCGGGTGAAACAACGAAGTGGAAAGGAAGGACAAAGTAAGGAAAATAAAAATGTGCCGTCTCTTGTCCACATGTGTGGATGTGTCACTTAAGCAGAATCTTCACTTTCTTTTTACTGATTGTTAGACAATCAGGGTTACCCTTTTCTTGAAACAACGCACCTGCGCATCCATGGCTGTTGCCACTGCCGGGATATCGGAAGCACTTCAACTTCTCCCGCTTTTCCCTAATTCGACCAACCCTAACTATTATCCTTTTGTTCTTTTGGTTACCACTCAGTAATGGAACAAACACACCAGCCTAGAAAAAGGAAAAAAATAGAAGAAAGGGAAAAGAACAAATTCCTGTATCAGAGGAGAAGTGGTGTATATTCATCAAACGAAAGACATCATTTGCTTGTAACACGGATCTAACAATACATCCTCTTTTTTTTTTTTCTTAAATGGGAAAGCCAGCTTGTGTGAACTTACTCATTGATCTTAAGCAAATACAAATCAGTATGGAACGTAATACTTTTGAGAATTATCCTCTGCTAATCATTAAACTTTCATCAAATTAAAAAAAAAATATTAATATTGAATTTTTAAATGTAAAATTAGTATAATAGAAGAACATTTCAGGTAAAATTTTTTTCACTGATTTTTTTTATGCGATTATTATAAAATGTCGTTATTAAGATACATGATGGTTTTGAGACATAGTTCTGTAAAACTCAGTTTTAATTAAAGGGACTTATATAATTAACTTAAATTCATTATTAATTAACTGCAATTCATATTAAATTTTTCATGCATTTAATTTTTATCACCCTACTTATAATTTTTATGCTAAAATACTGGTTCTCCTGACATTTATACATTTATAAATGTTAAACTGACTTAATAATTAGGTTCCTGATTACGTTCATCAGTTTGTTGAGTCTATTTTCACCTTTAGCATAGTTGTGGCATAGATATCCATTATAGATTTGGTTCTAAAAAACATCCTAAGTATAACTCTTTTATAACATGACAAACAAAACCATATATTTCCTACCCAATGAAAGGTTTATATAATGCATTAGCTTCTTCATTTGTTAGAAATTTAAATGTACATTTATTTAAATATTTCATGGAGTTCACCTAAATTATGAGCATTGAATTTGTTATCTTATTTCATATCACACTTCTCTGTTTGTTGATTGAATTAATATGTTAGGAAAAAAATCATAAATCAGTAAAACTTACTCATATTTTAAAAATATTTATTTTATTTAAGAATAAATATTTCCAAAATTTGAAAATTATAATCAAACCTGAATTTATATATGGTAGTAAAAGTCTGAATTTTAACACGTGATGATTTGTTACTTTTAAAAAGCAAAATTTTAAGAAAAATTTTGGGGCCAGGAAAGTAAATAACTACAATAGAGAATGAGTATCAATAACTAGTTTAATAATTTAAACAATTGAGAAAACAACGTTTGATCTAATAAATATTGTATATTGCTTGGTTGAGTTATATTGAATTGTTGAAAATAATCTTTTAAGAAAAATTTTGTAAACAAGAGACCTTTGAGCCAATGACTCTGAAGCAGAACTAAAAATTCTTTGAAAATAATTAATTATTTAACCATCATATAAATAATAAACTGGAGAGCTAAAGCCTAGAATAAGAAAGTTCGGAGTATAAAATTGTTCAACAAACCAAGGGCTAATCTTGACTGTAGCAAAATGAAAGAAGAATTGCAAAAATTAAATTTTTTTTAATATTCTTTATATAAATAAGTGTCTTTTATACACTATTTAAAATGGTTATAATTTTATAATTAATGAAGTACATAGATTTGTATTACACGATAAATTAAAGTTAAATTATATATAAATTAAGTAAAAAATTTAGATCAAAATTTCACTTTAAAAATTTTGTTAATGTGCATTTTAAAAATATCTCTGCAATATAAATCAGTAGATTTGAATCGAATTTAATTTATTTAATATAGAATATTATCAGTTACATAATCCAATACGTATCTAAAAATAACGGAATTACCTTTAAATTTAACTTAATATTGACATTACAAAAGTAAATTAAAAAACCTAATATGTCATTTCAAAATGTAACCGCATTTTAATTTTTTTGTAAAAATATAAAAGAAAGACTTGCACCAATTTCGAAGCTATCGAAAATTCCGCTAGGATATTGAAAGAAATTGTTCAATTGTTCCCTCACCGAGAGCTTTTAAGACTAATGGAGCTTTGAGGATACACTTTCAACCCACACCACTTTCATTTCCAATCCACCTGGAAGGAAAGCATTTCCATGTCCCTCCCCAATGGAATCTTGTTTTTATTTTTTCTTCATGTTTTAATGAAGATGCTTTAAATAAATTTACGGTTGAAGTTCACGTTTCGTAAACGTGTTTTTATGACAAATAGATAATTTTATATTGTCATTGGAATGCTTTGATAAACTGCAGTATTTTTACGAATATCATAATCTCAAATATGTTGTAGTATTATACCTGAAATGCTTATTTAATTTATATTGTTAATCGTAAAGCTTTTTTTAAAAAAAGAATAAAATGTTTAAAAAGTTAGTTTTAATGTGTGCAGTAAATTTCCCTTCACAAATAACTATTTAAAATATAATAAGTATAAATGAATTGATTTGATTCTTTTATTGCTATTAACTGTCTAGTGGTTAGCGTGCCTGATTGCGGATAGGGAGGTCTGGGTTAGAATCCCAGTAGGGGCATGGAAGTACTTTCTCTTTCTTCTGTATTTGTCCTTTCCTTGTATGAACGGAGTGTGAATGGCTGCCTACCCTATAAACGGGTTCCTATGGCATGTGTGTACTGAGGAAGTCGGACTCCACACCCAATTGCGGTTCAGTTGAAAGAGTGGAGCAGCGCACCCATACTGCCAGTCTAGCTGGCACTCGACAAAAAAAAAAAAAAAAAAAAAAAAAAAAAAAAAAAAAAAAAAAAAAAATAATAATAATAATATTAACTAAACAATAGTTATCTATCAAATTTTAAAGTTAAAATAATTTTTTCAACAATAGCCAGAGATTGAGAATTTCTTGTAAAAAATAGTTAAGAAAATATATTTCAAAGTGAGAGTTTTTAGCTTGTAATCAAATTTAACATTTTTATGTTTGTTTGTAAGACAACTACTTTAAAGTTTTTCGTTCAACTTTTCAATAGTAAAATTGGTAATTCAAGGAACGAAGTTTCTAGCAACACATTACATGAAAAATGTAATTCTACTGCCTTAGAAAATTTTTGTTTAAAATTTATTTTTCTGGATTTAACTTGATCGCAGGCAAAAAATGGATTTTTCTTACAAATAAAACACTGCAAAAAATCAAACTAAACACAACAATTCATAGATTATTATTCGGTATAGGAATTATAATTGTTTTATAATCTTTTATTTCATATACACATACTTCCTCTGAAATAGTTTTAAATGAACGGTTTTTAAGTTATTACGAATAAGTTTAGTTTTCTTTTTTTAAATTCAGTCCAATGCATTGAAAAATTTATGCTTTTCCGTAATGGAGCTCCACCTTTAAAATTGAACATTTTGAATTTTTAATATCATTCCAATTTCTAATTTGTCATTCAGCATTTTTGAAATGCATATCTATTTTATGTACTGAGATGTATAACTTATATTCTTCTTCGTGAGTTTTTCCCTATGGCCTTGATTCCTCATGCATATTCAGAAGGTGCTTTGTTTAAGAATGGTAGAAGGGATTTCAGAAGTATTTCATCAAGAAATGCTGCATTTCTTTTTTAAATTAAGGTTCTTCATCCTCCTAAAAATCCATGAATATATTAACCAGCTTTGCTCCTCACCTGGGAAAATTTAATATTTTATGTTGCTGTCGAATATCCGGAACTTATCAGTAGGTGTTGGAAACTGCCTATCTGTTTCTAGCTCCGTCAGGTTATATTCTAACTCCGCAGAAACCAAAGTGATAAATTGTTCAACTTGCTCGCAGGTTCCATTTTATACCCGTCTTTTACAAGGGTGGGAATTCCCAGGGGGTCGA
This sequence comes from Latrodectus geometricus, assembly GCA_026290005.1. Lineage (NCBI taxonomy): Eukaryota > Metazoa > Arthropoda > Arachnida > Araneae > Theridiidae > Latrodectus > Latrodectus geometricus. The sequence continues at coordinate 147,260 of JAPDSC010025015.1, forward strand.
TGGAATGATAGTTCGAATTTCTCGCATACATATCCTGTCACTTTCGCTTTTCAACACTCTAATAATAAAGCTCTAGATACAGCTTTGGAGTGAGAGGAAGTAGGGAATGAAATGACGTCCGGTACTGTCTAATCCATTTCCTGTTGCGCTGCAAGTTTCTTCCTGCAAGTGGAAAAAGGAATTATGGTTGTCCAAGTTATAAAATATGTAGATTATTATTTTTACTTTATGAGTTGTCTTTTCCATGATAAAACTATTCACCAAGATATTATTAGTGCTTGAATATATTTCCTTAATTATTTGTCTTAATTAATTCCGAAATTAATTATCACTTAAAATGATATTTTTTAATTCGTTGGAAATAAACTAACACTTGCTAATTTTAAATTGACTATTATATTTGATGTTTACAATATGCTTAGGTTATTTCTACAATATGTTTAGGTTTAGTTATTTATAAATTCTGAGAGATTTGTTTTCAAGTATTCACTTAATCCACTATAAATCGTTATTAGACAATAGGAAAAATAATTTAATAACTACTTATTAAATTCTCTTTATTCTTTTAAGTTCTAAAGTTTTTAAAAAACACTTGTTACTTAATCATTTTGGATTAAACATGAGGATATTGAAATTAATATTATTTATTATTAAAATAAAACATATATAGATTCATTTAACATTTACCACACTATTGAAATTTAAACAGAAGATTTTAACATTGATTTTAAACATTAATCAATATACATTTATTATTTTAAATTTACATCGAATAGACACATTAGACAATATTTTAAACAAGTAAAATTAAAATAATATTTTGTGAAGGAAATTATATATATATATATATATATATATATATATATATATATATATATATATTCAAAATATTGCGTTGTTCCATAAATAGGATATTTCATTTCATTTTTATTATGAGCTTAGAAAAATGATTCAGCATTTCATTCTTTTAAGTTTTATAATAATGTTATTTTTAATTAAATCTATAAATTAATCTAAAAAATTAAAATGTTGTCAAACATTTTATTTTATATTTAAAAAAACAGGTTTATTCCAGGCGCAGCGATTAATCGCCAGTTGTTATAGCAACCTATTTCTGTTAAATATAGCGATGTAGAAACTTATTCTGAGTAATTCGGTGCTTACCGCGTATATTTACAAAAATGTTCTAAAAATAGTCATTGTCTTAATGATTAGGGTGAAGGAAAATCACACACCCACACACACAGGCTTCAGTTCTAGGAATTAGTGGAATTTATGCATTAAGGTTTTCTGGAAATAATGATTTTCTTTCCGAAAATCGAGAATGTGAACTCTCAAATACTATGAACTTTAAATAACAAAAGATTCTACTTCTTGGTATTACAGCAATCAAATATGCCAAAAGTAGTTGGGATGAGTAATCGGTATAAAAAAAAGTCGTATTAAACTTACACCAATTATATAATGAACTGTTGTAAGTTTATGAAGAATTAACGTCTATCAGGTTTCACTAAAAATGTCAAACAAGTGGTAAAAAAATGGTAAAAGTTTGGAACAGTTATTTCTGATAAACGAGTATTTATAAATTGCACCAAAATAAGATCAATGAATTATGCCAACGAGGAAACGAATGGAAATGAGGTTTTTTTTGTCATAAAAAATACTTGTAAAATCCTATTATCTCAACAAACATTTGAATATATTTGTTTTGAAATGAGTAAAATATTTTTTGTGGAAATTTCTAAATGCATTCCATATGCTCTGAAAAAGTATTTAAAACGCTGTTGGAAGGGCAGCAAAATAAAAAACTGTAAGCAATCATTGGTTAAACGTACATGAAATGAATTACAAAAATAATTTGGTAAATTTTTAAACTATCATACATTTGTATAACATGAACTGCTACTCATTAAAATTGTTACTCATAGTAGGCAATTGGTTAAACAATCTAAATTTACCCAACAGGAAGAAAATGCTGTGATGAAAATTATCTTTTCGACACATTCATTTAAGGCAGGAATATGTAACGACGCTTAAAACTTGTTTAAATGAATTTGTCCAACACATTTCTCATGCAAAAATTATATTTAAACATTGTTTCCAAGTGAAATGTTATGATGAATTGTGTGAGAAGGAAAAACACTTACCCGTAAATTTCTAAACTTTGATCGTGGATTCATTATAGATTACTGGAATTGAGCTTTATCTTGCAGTAGTATGGTTTTTAAGTAGGTCGAAAACCCATGAATGTCTTTGAAATGTGAAATTGACGGGCTTAAGCCACGTGATGTGTCTTGCTGAAACTCATTAGCTTTCTATTAACAACCGAGGAAGTTGATACGTCACTCACATCTCCATGATTTTATTGTACAGCCACGTGTGCTAAATCAAGAAACGAGATTCCTTGCCATACATTAGTGTCTAAGAAAATAGTCAACTTTATTTGCAACATCACGAAATGCTATGCGACCATGACTACGTATACCTTTGTAGGCTGAAAACCTACAGATCATAGTACAGACCGGGGGACTTTTTAATAATTTTATAAACAATCAGTTGCGGGTATCATGTTACTAATTCTTGTTGTGTTTTAAATATTATGATAGTTTCCATGTTTGGCAGAATCGTAGATAACTTATATTGCCAGAGTCTATTTAACATCATCATACCGTATTAATCTTATTTTATGGTATGAGATATCAGTGGATATACGTATCCTGGTCAGTTCTCTGTTTACAATGATAGCGCTTTGAATTCATTAGATTTATTTCGTATGTACGAGTGTTAAACCTCGTACCCTTCCTTTTTATTTGAACCTTGAGAATCTCTACTTTTGCTCTATTCCTTACTTAAACAAAAAGTACTCTACTCTTACTCTCTATTTCTACCATCTCTACTTGAAGGATACTGCAACACCGTATTTTTCTGGCATTGTCCTGATCTTCTTTGATACATTCATAAATTCTTAGGTTGGACGTCACGACACCCTCACAAAGACCAATAAAATATGTCTATTCAATCGTCGAATGACTGCTCTATCCCAATAGGATAGTGAATATAATCAATGAACTTATAATATATAATCTTATATTAATAATTATATGAGTGTTTTTGTTTTTTAAATTACACCATTTGAATAAATTCAAAGTAATCATACTTAAAATGGTAATGTCAAAAATACAATTAGAGACTGATTTAAAATTATTATGGAAAATCAACATTGTTTTCATTTATTAAGTAATAACTATTAACTTTAATTAATTCTTCAACAATGATCTAAAGGATATTCTCTCCTTTTGATCATTTTGCTGTAATTAAATGGAATATTTTACTCTATATTTTAAAATTTATATTTTCAGTAAGTCATTAATAATGTCTGTTATACATCCACAATCGAATTTAAATTATGTTCTATATTTTATTTTTATTAGGAAATTTAAAACAATTTATTTTTAAACTTAAAATAAATTGCATCAAAATAAGTAAAGCATCAACAAATAATATGTCCGAATTAAATCTCTTTCAATTGAAGACATTTTAAATTAGACATTGGGTGTAATTTTCTTAGCGAATTGATGAAATTCTCTGGGAATATTAATATTGCATAATATTATTTGTTAAAATAGGAAAAATTATCATACATTTGTAAAAAAGATAGATTGTTCTCGTTTGTATTTTTTCAATAATGAGAATTCATTCCCTACGTGGATCTTATTTTTAAGTATGTACCTTTTATTTTATTTCCTGTCATCTATATAATAGAATATAAAAACTAACTGCCTTGTCTGAAAGGTAATCATTGTCTTCCAAAACTTGAATCTTAAAGTCAGCCTTATCTGATCTCGGAGAGAAACTGAAGAGAGAAATAAAGCATAAAAATCTCCTTATCTCAATATTTCATCTGTCAGGCATGATGTTCTGTAATAATTTTCTCGTTTGATTCCACTCTTGGGGATATTTATCAAATTAAAATACACTTGTTGAAATTTCAAGTTCATTAAATCTCTAATGACATTCGGAGAAGAAGTAAGGAGTGATAATGCGGGACCTTTTTAAAAGAAATTATAAGAAAATGTAAGGTTAGTTCAAATTATACATTTTAGGGGTCCATTCCATATTTTAAATTGTATGCCGATGAGATTCTGTTAAAGCATTTTAAAAACTTATAAGGCTTATAAGTTTTTTTTTTTTAAAAAATTCAATGAAAAAATACATTTTCTTATAACAAATATGATGCCTTTTTAGTATTCTTTCATTACTTTTTCCTTTTCTAACTTAGGGAAAAAAGCATATTCTTATCTATATTTATAAGTCAAAAAAATTGTGAGACAAATCTCCAGATAAAAAGAAACAGCAATGCGGTGGTTTTTGACAACATCTAAAAATTTTGAAATTTTCTTTTTGTGTGGCTTTTTCAAAAGAAATAACTGCGCTTTAATACTTTTTTCTGATACTTTTACCGAAGCATGAATCTGTTGCCAGTTATACTTAAAAGCACCAGAATTATTGAAGAGTGAGTTTATAAAGGTATTTTCAATGAAAGCATTTCAAAGATTGTTTACTTTTTGAAAAATATTTTTTCCTTTTATAATAGCCTTGTTAAAGTAACAAATTTATATTTTTTAATTTATTTACAGATAAATAATAATAATAATTATAAGTAATTATTTGAATGGTCAATGAGAAAAGGAGAATAAATCAACTAAATTTTTAAGAGAATTTATTCATGCAAAAATTTCTATAGTAGATTATGATTTTTAAGATGCAATTATCTTGTGAGTTTGATTCTAACAACTGGATATTTTATTTTATATACTTGTTTTAATGCAGTAACTTTAATTGTAAAAAGATATATTGTGATTTGTGAAAAACTGTATTTAGAATTTAAGTTTATTTTGTTTAAATAGTTATTATCTTATTTATATTAATGGAAAATTAAAATGATATTAACTTATATATACACGCACTAATATTATATAGTTTTTAAATAATAAAAGTAACTGAGAAGAGCTCAATGAATTCATTAATTAAATGATTCATATTAAATCCTTTCTTCAGATCTAATAATTTACCAAAATTTCCTGTTATGGACAGGTTTTGTTTGGCATTATGTGACCGCGAACAATAATTTTTGAGGGTTACGACACCCTATAGATGTTTAATATTTCCTTTCCTCAAAACACATTTAAATATAGAAATAAACTTCAACATTTCAAATTTCCTAATTTCTGTAATGAGTTTATGTTAAAATACATTCCTTTTCTATGTGTCCTAGCACTCATTCTACAGAAAAAGAATTCATAAATTAGATTTTAAATAAAAAACTCAATCGGGAGATAGCATCAATACATTTCTTATGAAAAGAAGCGTTTTTCATCACGTCACTATTTACTGTATTTCAAATAGTAATATTTATGCTAATTGATGAAATTTATTATTATTTCAGCAACTTCTTTGTGTAGGGCATTATCAATTTTTAAAATATAAGTGGATTTATAAAATAATTAAACTTCTCTTGATGTGATCTTGTAGAAAAACTGCAACGCATTTAATTGCTTAAAAGTTTATAATCTCTGTAATTGTAATGAAATAGAAATTGCATTCATTTATTAAATTTTTAATTGGCTTTTCATTAAATATATATTAAAAGTATGCGTAAAACTTTATGCACAATTTCATCGGAGTTATGCAATCCATATAGATTTAAATATCGACAAAGTTGTTTTGAAAGATTTCCTTAACCGTAATTTATAAATGTTTTTATACTCGTAACTAATTTTTTATGCTAGTTGCTATATATAGTTTTAAATTGATTAAAAAATGTTCAGTTTAAAATTTTAGTGAGTTTGAAATTTAACATTAATCAGAAATTTATTTCTTTGTTCCTTATCCTCGTTTTATTTCATTATTTTATTTTAATTTAGATTAATAAATAAATTCTAACAAGCAGCTCATTTACGTATTTTATGATAACTATTGCAATAATGGTTTATTGAAATTATTTTACATAATTTTCCCATTATTATTAACATTTTCAAAATTATAACAATAAAAATATTTGATTAATTGACTATTGTTATACTAACATTATGCATTCCATTTTACTAATAAGCCAATAATCTTATTTTCAGCCAGATTCAAGATTATAATGATATGAAATATTAAATGCCTCTAATTGATTGTTGTCAAACTCAGGAATTACCACTTAGTTCCTGGTAACACACATAAGGAGACTAGAAATATTCAAATCATTATGATAAGTTTTTCCAAATCGTTTGACTTTTTCATAAAAATTAGAGGACAATAGAAATCTTAATGAGTTTCAAGATTATACGCACAAGCATGCAGAAAATGTTCCTCATTATAACAGCTTATTGATTTGCAAGCGTGCTTCGCCAAAATATTTACCATACCCCACTACCCGTAGAATAATTAGTTTTCTATCAGGTACCAGGGAGCCTCCGAGAACTGTCCTATGCTCGTGTCGGTTGCAGTTAATGACCGAGCATTTTTCTCTCACGCTGACATTTTCTGTTAAAGGTGGGTGGGATTGCTCAGTGCATTTGAGAAATGAGAGGTAAGGGGGAATAATTAGGGAAAATGGTGTACAGAAATAAATCATATGGTTTCTTGTTTTTTTCTATGCTTCTAATTAAATGACTTCTAGATACCTTTGTGTTTTCTCATGGGATGATGTATTTCAATGTGACTTATTTTTCTTCTTTTTACAAAACCTTGTTAGTGAAAAAACTCAAATAGCCATGTAACATGTTGAAAAAACATCGATAAAGATAGAACATATTAAACTTGGCAGCTAATCCTGTTTATTTTGTGGTAAATTGATTTCATTTAATTGATGAAGGCGGGACTTTATGTTGCTGCTGCTTATAAAACATTTATATTGAATCTTGGATATAAATAGGGTTTGAAAGATACGAGGATAAATCGGATTTGTTTCTTTCTATTTGTGGATAAAACAAAATAATGTTTTTAGAAGATTTATATTGCCAAATAGGTTTTTCTAGATTTTTCATTTATTTTCACTATTTTATAAAACAAATTAATGTTTAAATATGATTCCAATATAAATCTGCTTTAAATGATTGAATATTTTAACATCAGAATATTTAGAAAGAAATTATCCATAAAAATGAATAATTTTATCAAAATAATACACATTGTAAACATTAAATTTGGACATATGTATGTTTAAATCAAATATTTATTAAATAGTCGTAATAAACGTTGAAACGTTTCATTACTTACCTAAAGTATCAAATAAAAAAAAATAATTTTTTTCACCAATAAATAAATGCTGAGTATATTATCTTACAGTTATGTCTATTAATTAAGGATAATGCTGTTACCGGCAAATAAAAGTGGACAAACAAAACATAATTTATTATGTCCATGTATTAAACAAATGATAAAAAAACAAAATAGATTGTATATGACACCAGTTCTCTAAACAACGACCACTTACATCACATATGTCCGTACAACAAATGAACAGTTCGTTGTTGATATTATGGTTAACACCGAGGCATGCTGAGGATCACATTATCAAGCTGCATTTGGGGCATAGAACTCCATTCTGCAAGCAATGCACTCCGAAGGACTGTTACAGATGTAGGAGTTAGTTGACGGGCTGCAATTTATCGGCCAAACATGTCCCACACATGTTCCATTAGATTCAAGTCAAGTGAGAATGATGGCCATTCCTTACGGGTGATATCATATTATTGAAGGCACTTGTTGACTATGTTCGAATGGTATAGATGAGTGTTATCATCCATAAAAACTAATTCAGCTACCACGGCACTCCTAAACAAACAAACATGTTGTTCCACAATGATGTCTCGATAAGTTTGGCATGTTATGGCTTCGATTTGATTATGCAAATCTGTTCTTGAGCTCAGTATAATGTCTCCACAAATGAGCAATGTACAACCGTAGCGTTGAAATTCAATTAAAACATCGTCTTACTGCTACTGAGTACCTGGTGTTCTACGTATCAACGTCCGGCATGAATTGATCTGCAAGATAAACTCGTCGGGAAACATAATACCAACCCATTGTGACATTGCGCACATTTCATGCTCTTTACTTCAGGCTAACCTCTGAAGACAGTGAATTGCCGTGACTGGAACTTATCTTACAGGCTTGCGAGCATACAGACTATATTGTCCAAAAGTTTTTACATGGGTTGTCTTGAAATGTTTATACCCGTGGCTGTCGATAAATGAAGCGAAAAATCCGCTTTTGCACCCTGTCTTCTTCTTTTGGCGGTTACTGCAAAATAGCGATGGTCATTTGACATTGTAATTCTGGATCGACCTGTACTGTAACGTTTACTGACATTTCCATCTTCTCGGAATAATTGCCACAGCCTAGAGATGACTCTTTGGGCGATTCCAAGTTCCTTGACTACTGCCATCTGGGAGCACTCGTATTCCTGGGGCCGATAGTTTTACTATGTAAATCATCATCCATATGCGTTATCTGGTCGTGACAGTAATTGTCTTACTGACTAGCTGTGAATAAATTTCCTTCTTAGCCACATGTACCCTCTCTTATAATATCGTCATTATAGCATACGATCATCATCATGAGGTGCTTTTTTGTAATTTTCATATAATGCTTGAAAATGTGTGTAATATTTTTACAGGTGATATTTTTTTTTTCGCGTTCTGTTTCTGTTTGCTTCTGGATTAACCTTAATTGATGGCTATATTTGTAACTTGAAGCAAGTTATAATTTTATTTACTATTTAAAATCCTAAATATTTAAAAATATTATCCCATTTAGAAGGAAGTTCAGATTTTAAATAAGTCCATTTCCACAATTTTCTTGTGGAATTGCATACTACACTTAACTATTATGCATAGGTGTAATCATTCAGATATGCGAATAAATTTTAAAAAATTGTGTGTGTTTCATTCTTATTTCCCTTAAACTTTTCAGAAATTACTCTACAAAAATTAATTTATACGTGCCACTGTCTTAAATAAGATTTTTTTTTAATCGGAAAATGTCAAATTGATAGAGAGCTTGATATTTTATTATACACTGTTTCAGCACTGCATGGCTTAATTACCAGACTATTTTGAAGTGAAAATTTTAATTTTGCCTTTATATTATAAATTAAAATTATGTTATCTTTCAGTATATCAGTATCATTTTGTATATAATAATTAAAATATATTTTCTTTGTATAATAGAATATGAAGAATTAATTTTCTTAGAAATGAGTAAATTCTATAAGAATATAAGTAAACGATGACTTTTTTTATTACTAAAAATTGTGCTGATATAAAATTCAGATATATTTGAAAACTTAGTATTGATTTATGTAAAGCTTCAAAAGTTTAATATAATTTTCTAATGTGTTTTTGTATTTTTAGGAATATTCATGTTGATATTGATTTTTGGTTCTGCAAATTGTGAAAAGAAATCTCAGGTATTATAAATTATAATTTATTTTAAAACATTAAATAAGAAAATTTATTTATTTTAAAATGTCTTTCCTTAATAACGATTGTTGAAGCAGATTTTATAAAATTAAATAATATACATTATAAAATTCTTAATTTAAATAATTTATGCATTTTTGCTTAAAGACATACCTGTATTAGCCTGACACAAAAATAAGGTACAAAAGTTATATCGGCATGATCATATATATATATATATATATATAAGTTATTTTGGAAATTTATAAAAAAATGTGAATTTTATTTAAAAACAAATACAATTCTATAAGCAATTTCTGTTGTAAATTATTAATCAAACTATTATTTCTTATTATTCAGGTGGATGCTGGACGAAATATACATTCTTACCAAAATAAAAGCTATTTGACAGAAGTTAACTTATGTGCTGAGCTTCCAGACGGAGCATATCCAGATTATAATCAAGCATGCCGAATGTTCTTCATCTGCTCAGGAGGATTAAAAGCGGCTACATTCTGGTGCACAAAAGGTTTTGTGTTTAGTTTCACATCCGGACATTGTGAGCCTCCAGACAGGGCTCTTTGCCCGGATCCCAATAATCCTCCCATTTTGAACGAAATATTTTCTCTACAATCCAGAGAGATTTCAAACGAATGTAATCTTGGTGACGGTGTGTATCCAAATTTTTCTGACGGATGTTCTTCATTTTTCTTTTGTAAAGGTTAGTATTAACAATTATTGCTGAAATAATTAATAACATGTATTTATATTTTTGAAAGTTCGCATGAAGTTATTTGTTTATGTGTTTTTAACTTTTTATCGCTTGAAGGTATCAGCTCAGATATAAATTTTAGAAATTAAAACATTCTAGAGAAAAAATAATGTACTTTTCAAGTCCCATAAATTTAAACCATTGTACAGTAGAAAATATAGTATTTAATGTTACAAGTTTAATAATTTCCAAGCATTGACAACTAATAGGTTAAATGAAACACATACATATTAATGTATTATTACAAAATCTGAAAACTGTTTATTAGAAATAGATTGATGTATAAAAAAATTTAATTTTTAATTTACCGATTCTATAATTTTCCAAATAATAAACAGAAAAAAAATGTAATTTTACTTTTTTTGTGAAAATGACTGTTAGATATTTGTGGAAATAATTTTATAGACGTACTAAAAAAGTAATATTTTTCATTAATATTATATTTTATATTTTAATGCTAAAATGAGAGTTACCTAGAATATTAAAGAATAAGTTTTTTAAAATCTGTTATAGTGTTCATTTTATATTTTGAAAGCAATTACATCAAATTTATTAATGATATTTTTTTAAATAAAAAATAAATGTAAAGATTCAATTTAATTATTATACTTATTCAAATAGAATATGATTTCTGAGGAAATGCAAGTCATCTATATCAATAGACATTTTATTTTATGAGCAGTAAGAAAAAGTAAAAGGTTTCACTTAAGAAGAAATACTTATAATTATCTTGTCACATAATTATTGCTATTATGATGTACTTATACGTTAGATTTACATGTTAGAATTCCGTAACAATTGTAATTTGAAGTAAACACAAGTTACAAAAGATTTATGTAAATATTTAAAACTATGGTCAGAAGTATAATTTTTTTTTATTAACTTATTTTAGTGATTAATAAATTAGTACTTAATTATGGTGTATTTTGCTCTTAAATTATTAAATAATGCGATAAAATAATTGTTTTGAGATTATTAACCATATATGAGATAAAATGCTCGCAGAATAAATTAAAAATTGCTTAGAAAAGAGAGTTAATGAATATTAGGAAAGAAAAACATATTTGATGTTCTTTTATCTGTTTTGTTGTATACTGTTTGGTAAGTATTTTTTTAATTATTCGTGTACAATTTTTCAATAACAAAAGTAAATTGCTAAAAAATTTCCATGGGGGGGGGGAAAGATAAACATTTTTATTTTTAAATAAGTTTATAAATTAAAAGATAAAACTCTAGATTGATTTTACACCTTAATAAATTCCCGTAGTCTTATATAAATATATAAATTTGTGTGAGATATAAATTTGTAAAAGAATTTGGATATATGCTTATTTTGTGAAACAGAAAAATTAATTTATTGAATAACGATAAAAAAATATATTTTGTTTATAGAAATTATATGATGATGCCATTTAAATTAATAAATATGTCTTTATTAATTTAAAATCAAAAATTTGAGAAATTCAAGAAAATAAATTTATTTTCCTTCTCAAGGAATTAGCAGTTAAAATATATTTACCATTAAATGGAATTCAAAACATTAGAAAAATTGTTTTATTGGTTACTGACATAAAGATATTTTATATAATAGCACACATATCATTGTTTTCTCAGTATGAATACTTAGTAATGACATAATTGATCCATCAGATCTTAAAAGCTTTCAATAGGTCATCCATTCAAAAAGCTTCTTTTCAATAACTATAGAGGACCTTAAATATTGAACCTGGTATCTTCTAAATAATCCAAGAAACGATGCCAACTGTTGTTGTCACGAATTTGCCATCTTTCTAGATGTCTTTTATTGCCGAAATTGCTAGAAATTGTATAAACTTAAGCTCGTATCTAAGTTGGAGACAACCGATTTCTCTTCTCGATAGAAAGATAACATTGGTACTAGCATAAAATCCAATGCACCGATATTTAAAGGGTCATTTAAAATGGTCTGCGCATCTGGTAAGCAAAGACAAAAGGGTGCTTTAGGGGTTAAGCCAAAATACGTTGCCGGAGGGTCTTTACGAGGTCATAAATTCTTTTAAAGGTAGTTGGAGGCAGGAGCGTGACTTGAAATTTGGTGGAAGTCTGTGATGGGTGCAAGGTATTTCAAACTACGGAAGAAGAAATGGAATGAATAAATTGTTAAAGAAGAATAGAAGGCATTACATTTCTAGTAAAAGCAATTTTGTTCTACCTTTTAACGAGGTGGTTAAATAAGGGGATAAGAGTCTGTTTCATGTTTTTTAGTCCGGAATAACTAATTAATGAATATTATACGGAAACTTAATTTCTGACAGAACAAGAATATATAATTTTTTCAATCTGTTATCTTAAGTACACTTTAAATTAATTTTATAAATAGTGTAACATATTTTAACTAATTTAGGTTTTAAAAGGAACATTAATTACATTGGTAGAATCAGTAAGGCACTTTCACATAGAAAATGTTTATTTTATTGTGAGTATGCATCAAAATAACAATTTTTCAAAATATTTTCTAGAATCTTTAATTTTTAAAATTTTTTATACAAATATTTTTCATGTACAGTCAGTAGTGCTTTTTAGGAAATTTTTCTTCAAACACATTACATTGTTAAAATCAGCAAAGCACTTTCACATAAAAAATGTTTATTTTATTGTGAATATGCATCAAAATAACAATTTTTTTAAATATTTTCAAGAATCTTTAATTTTTTATACAAATATTTTTCACGTACACTTAGTAGTGCTTTTTAGAAAATTTTTCTTTAAACATTGAAAAATTTGTAACTGTTAATTTTAAATGCATTCTTTAAATAAAATCTTCCTAAATGATGTTAGAAGCAAAATTTATTGAAAAAATACTATTTTTAAAAAGAAATACATATTTTTTTATTTACTTTTATTATATCTATCAATTTAATTATGAATATCTGTTAAAAAACGGTTCTTCTCTGGAATCTGAAGTGCGAAATTAATATAACGCTTATGTAAAGCCATTCGAATAAATATAGTATTTTTAGTATCAGAAAGAAATCTCTATAATTTACGATCGCCATTTGAATGCGAGATCAACACGTAGTTTCACTTATGAAATTAAGTAGGAAAACCTATATTTCACATGCGACATTTTTACGTGGATTTTTCGTTGTAATATTTAATAGTGAATATAACAATTCATAAATCTTTTTGTTGTCTTCCTCTCTTGGGGTCGCCTTTGAAATTGCGTGAAAAATAAGAGTTATACTCAGCGATGGGCTTGTTTTCTGCAGATATTCGTTTTATGAATGCAATAAAGGTAAGCCTGACATATAACTTAGGAGTCTAGGGCATTGAAGCTATAAAAATTTCGACCAGAAGCTACACTGTTACTACAATTTCATTTTATTTCCAACAGTCGCTCGCAAAGATTATAAAACAGGAATGATGAAATGGTATAAGTCAGGTTCGAAATAAAACTTCGTGTTAGAAACTACAGACGGTTATATGGTAACGTAAGATTTTTTTAAGGAAAATTCTTATATCCTATAGCGTATGCAAAAAAATAAACATTTTGCTACATTTCATTGCATCTATACGCAAATTATTTATTGAAATTGTCAAGTTCCCATCGAAGATTTCTAAATGTAATTTAATTTTCAATATAATTTATTTCTAAGCACAAATTATGCATATAATAATTCGAAATGAAATTCATATTTATATTTAACAAAAGTAGCAATTTAGTATAATATTGAGATCCAGATTAGATATATAATGAAGAACAAAGGAATTCTATGTAATGTGTAAAATGAGGGTATTTTAATGAAAAGAATTTTATTTGAAATATATTTTACTATGCATTAAAAGTGTTTGAAACAGATGAAGAATGAATATAGTTTTTTTTCTTTTTTAATTATGAAATCATGCAATTGTAAAATGCAATTAAATCCGATTGTATAAACAGTTATTTCATTTCATGTAAATTACTAATAGAAACAATTTGCAGCAAATTAGCATTATTATAAAGACTTACCCTAGATTAAACGTTTCTTAATTTTTTTTATATGATTTGAATACATTGTTCAGGGGAAGAAATTTTAAATTTATTGTCTCTTATGAAATATATTTTTATAAAAAAATGGAGCATATAATTATACAACTAATGAAAGATTTATCTTGTTTTTTTATCTGAAAATTGGAAGTTTACTAATTATAAATAAAATCTAAAATATTTAATTTTTTTAGTTGTCTGCTATTTTATTAACCTATATATTTTTTTGTGATACAAAGCATATTTTTAAATTGAAACTTAATTCGTATATTAAACATTTATAATAAAGCTTATTAATATTTCTATGCGAATAATTTTCTGCAAAATGAAAATGAAAGCTATAAAACTATGAATTTATGAAATAACTTTTTAAAATGACTCATAACTATATTCTAAACTTATTCATCGTATATCTTTAAATATATGATGTGTTTATTTATCATTTAATATGCTTTCTCAGTAAAAAAGATAATCTACTTTCAGATTCTAGAAATTAATATTGTTTGAGTAAATAAGGATATTATAGATCTAGTTATACCATAATATTAAAGTTCTAGTTTTGATCTCTCGATTATTGTTGCTGTGTTTTAGCAGGACGTATTCAGTTCCTCTACTGATAATTAAGTTGTTATTTTTAAACTCATATATACTTCATTAAATTGTATATTATTCCCTAATTTAAATACATATCTAATTATATATTTTTTCTTCAAAACTGTATAAAATAATTTATATAAGAACGAAACTCTAAAGATAGTTTTAATCTGTGGAAAATCGCAATCAATAGAAAATAAATACATTACATCACAAGACAAGATATTGTTTTCATAAAGTGGCATAAGGCATCATTCATAAATACATGTGTAATGTATTAAAAAAGGACACTGTTTTTGCACAAGTCCAAAAAATACAGTATGTAAAAAACACATCATTTAAATTATTTAATATCACTTCGAACACACACATTTTTAAAATTACAAAATCGAATTCAATGTTTTTCAAAAAATAATCTTTGCAGCATTGACTTAGACCATTGTAGTTGCAAAGTATTCTTTTCTAAAGGCCTTTTGTAGTCCAAAAAATCCTTAAAAATTCATTCCCAGACATAAAACATCATTCATAGGACTAAGTGCTTGATGAAAAGAGGTGCATTTTTTCTTCCACTTCGGAGAAAAAGTGTGCCTTACAAAAGAGAGTTTATGAAGAGAAGACACGATGTAAAATACCTTTCCTGTCGTAAAGTGGCATTAATAATTTGTTTTTGTAATGCGGAGCACATTGGTGGTTGCATTATTGTTTCTAATGGAATCCACATTCAAAGGACATCCGCTTATCACTATTTGTCAGGAAAATTTCCTTTATAAATAATGCAAATTGTATTAACTTTCTTATAATAAAATATATTCACTATTTATATTCTTTGAAAAGAAATATTTTATTATAAAAATGGGTTTTTATATAAATAAAAAATATATTTACCACAAAAAATAATTAATTCACATACATGCATATGAACAAGAAAAATATTTTAAACTTAAAAACTTATTAATTTTAATTACATTACTCACATAAATATTTCGATAAATTCTTATGATGATTGTAACAACTTTTAAAAAATTTATGTAATTAGGATTAAATGATTAAAAAAGCAAAATATATTTGGACCATTTCCTTAATCTGTCTGGTTAAATTGTATAACTGCTATCATTTTAGGTGAATAAAGCTTAACATTATGTATTGGAATAAGTTTAAAATGTATATAAAAGAAATTTAAGTAAAATCGTATTATTTATTATGGTTCAGTATTATATCATATGATTACATAATTACTTTAAGAAAATATTAAAAATAAGAAAATGATTTATTTATTAATTGAAGTGCAATAATTATCTCTAATAGTTATATTTTGTTTGGGTAATTTAATTAAGAATGGCTAAATTAAGGATTTCATACTTTGCTTTCAAGAGTATTGATGCTTAAAAATGGAAACAAATAAAAGTTAAATTTCAATGAAAATCAATGAATAATTCGAAATGTATAGGCAAATTTCTTTGAAATATTATTGGATTTTTATCCTTATTTTCCCTTGTTATTTAAATTTAGAAATAAATTTTTAAAAATATAAAAATACTGACAACAAGAATTATAGATTTAATAAGTAAAAATATGTGACTATTAAGAGAATAGAAATTATTTAAATGTCTTTGTAGACAGTAAAGTTTCTTCGTTGTTGAGTATAATAAATCAAGAAATTAATAAAAAAAGTAGAACGTTAGATTTTGTAATAATACATGTGAAAATATATTCTTTATTTATTCTATAACAAACTGTAACGTATGTTCCGTTTGTAATAAATTAATCTTAATGAGATAGGGGCAGTATTCAATAGCTTGTTTTAACATATTTCCATAAATCATCAACAGAAAACAAAATATCCCCTCCACGCAACTGATCAAATCTCTCACCAAATGGATACAGCCATTAAGATATGTAT